>LXGT01000203.1:0-55083 GCA_001640655.1 Endoconidiophora laricicola | reverse complement strand
CCCCCGACGTAGGATAACAGTTGATACATTACCTAAGGTAGCTCTCCTAGTCTTGGCTATCGTCTTGTTTTGTACTTATCTCCTGCTGCTAATTGATAGTTGATTGGGATTTTGACGGACATCAACCAGTCTCAATAGCTTGTCTTCCTATGTCATATGTCAGCATTCTTCTATCACTAATTAAGTAGCTTCAAAAGCCTCGCATAGCGTCCTAGCTAGTCAGGGCTTCCACCTGTAGCGTAGTGGCCTGCTAACATCTCCCCTCCCTGTCTCGTCCTGCAGATAAACCAACACATAAACTACTTGTTATCGCTTCAGTACATCTTCGTATTGGCTCTACAACTGCCGAAGGACCAACGAACCCTTGATTTTGACTATTGTCAACCTAAGCCTTTAGTACAGCGATACTGTCCGTTTTTTCCAGTAGTGGCATCTACAAGCACTCTTACCCTCATTGGCAGTACTATGTTTGTGCGCACTTGATACATATGTGCATGTATGCTAACGAGTAGTTAAACGTCGTACTACTTACGCCCGCTCCTGCTGCTCTAAGGTTCACGCTCACGCTGCGTCTTACCTGCTACTTTGCTTACCTTATTCTTCGATCTTTTCTTCCTATTTGGTTTTTTTTTCCTCTTTTCAGACTCCAAGAGTTGAAGCATGTCCAACACTTTACTATAATCATCTTTCGTTCATCGCGATTTACCGTCTCTTTCTTCCTTTTTCTGCCTTGGGAGATCCTACACCTACTGTATCTACTAGGATTCGCCAGACGGATTTCCCACTTTGGAATAGCTCTCTTTTTTCGCCTTGCCCGTGCTCAAGCTGCTGCTTTCGAGTCTTTTTTTATTTCCTCTCCATGTACATTTGTTCCTCTTTTATTATCTTGACTAGATTCTAAACTGACAAGCAACGAGAAAATATCCAAAGAAACAGCCAAGTCTGTATTCCTTTATAGCTGTCAATTGTCTTGGCTCCAAGACTGACTAAAACATTCCTTGTTGTCAAGTCACGATTTATAGTATCCTTTAATCTTTGTTTTATTCTGTTGTTATATTTCTTGCTACTTATTACAATTCTAAACAGCTTTGTTTCTCTACCTGCCATTCGTCCGTTGATGGCCTAGTCCAAGAAGACCTGGAGTCACATAAATTCCGCTTGCCACACACTGTTATACCCTCTAATATCTATCCACCGTTTGAACTACCACATCACAAGCCTCGCAGGAGCTAAGTTGCATAATTTGAGTAGTCAAATTAGACCATAGGACCAGAGCAGAATCTTCACGAACATAATCTATATCCATACCGACTACTATCTTGCTGCCTGTTAACACACCACCTATAACAACTACTGCTACCGGTGTTCTTTGCAAATCAGCAGTTGCACACGTTCAAGAAAAGAAAAAAGAGCTGCCATCCACTTAACCATAAATCCACAACGCCCATCAAGCCTTATCCGTAAAGACAGTGGCGCTAGCGACTATCTAACCATTAATTTTTCTCTCTTTGACCTATCTCTAGTAGTACAGCCAACAGTATTGGCAACCTTTTATACAGCCATGGAAGAGGACCGGCTGCCACAGCGCCAGTTGGCAGTCACGCCAGAAGACTCGCGCCTACAGCAACATATATCAACAACTACAACCACACCTCATAGCCAGGCCGGCACCGCCACCACCGCCTCCGAATCGGCTACACCACAGCACGATAACGAACACGACGATGCCCACTCACCATCACATTCGAGCGCTGCTGCTACTTACTACCCAAGTGCTTCTGGCGCCGCCTCGGGGAACAACTCTACGAATGCTGCTGCTGTTGCTGCTGCTGCTGCTGCTGCTGCCGCCGCCGCTGAGAAAAAATTGCGAGCTTGCGATCCATGCCGTGGCCTCAAAGTCAAGTGTGAGTGGGCGTCTGACGATAACGGCGTTGGCTCTACTTTCAACAACCCATGTCGCCGCTGCATAAAGAGCGGTCGTCAATGCATAGTATCTGTGCGTGCGCGCACTAATGAACGCCATAAGCGGACAGACACTCGTGTATCAGAACTAGAGAAGCGCATCGACGAACTAGCCGCTTCGTTACAGGCTAAAGGTGGCCCTCCCAGTAGTGCTAAAGTTGCAGCCGCCGCCGCCGCTATTGTCAACTACAAAGCCGGCGGTGGCTTACAAGACAAAGCTGAACGTGAGCGTATGATGGCAACATGGACCAGCTCGCCTGTCATGGTAGCTGAGCACGCACGACAAGCAGCAGCTCTTGAGATAGATATGAAACATGCAGTCACAGAAGACAAGGAGCGACCATCGAAACGGAGGCGGGATAACAGAGGATCACATAATGATCAGATACTAGATGACGATGATCAGAGGCTAGGGCGGCCAGTGGGGCCGATGCCTGGCCAAGCCTATAAGGAACTGATCGAGATGGACCTCATTGACCGTAGAGTCATCACAGAAGAGCAGGCAGAGCTATTATTTATTCGGTACAAAGAAGGGATGGTATATCACATGCCCGCTGTTGTGTTTCCTCCATCAACGCGCGCTTCAGATTTACGCAAAGCCAAGCCTATATTGTTTCTTGCCCTAATGGCAGCTGCATCGTCCGAAGACCAAAATGTCCAGCGCCAACTAGTTCGTGATGTCATGCATGTGATATCAGAACTAGCCATTATAGATGGCAAGAAGTCTCTCGAGCTAGTGCAAGCTTTGCACATCTCTGTCATCTGGTACTGGCCACCAGAACACTTTGAAGAGCTCAAGTTTTACCAACTCGTCAACTTATCAGTATCCATTGCCATCGACATAGGCTTAGGTATGCGACCGAAGGGGTCTAATCGCAGAGCTTATCCATCCCATCAGCGTACAGGGCCTAGCCCGCTGTCGACTGCGCCGTGTGCTTCATCGGGGCATGCGGGAGGACCCGGGTTGGGCGGTTCCGGTACTCATGATACAGCAGGTGCCGAAGGGTTCATGGGTGGTGGGCGGCGCAGTATTGAGAACGCAGAGAGTTTGGTAGCGCGTCGGTCATGGCTGGCGTGCTACTATCTAGCGTCGAACTCATCAATCTCGCTTAGACGACCCCATCTAGTGCGTTGGTCATCGTTTATGGCAGAATCTCTACGTGTTCTAGAGACTTCGCCAGAGGCTGCGCCAACAGATCGGGTTCTGTGTTTATTAGTGCGAATGAACCAGCTGAGTGAAGAGATTGGCTATCAGTTTTCGCCAGACGAGGGTTTTCTCCGCTCAGGCTTAAGTGATGTTAGAACACAGACGGCTTTAAGAGGGTTCCAATCGTCGCTCGAGTCGTTGAGACGAGATACTCCTCGGGATGTCATGCGCCGTAAGTTTTCCATCAAACTACCATCTTTTAAGGGAACATCAGCTAACATTCACAATCTTGGGGTCCTTACAATAGCGGCCATTTCAATAGGATTCGAAATGACCAGCATGTACCTTCACGAAGTCATTCTGCAGAGCGACGAACTCGACGGTGAAGACCGGGATCGGTATCTCCCGCCACATGACCTTGGTGATACGCTTCCTCGACCGCCGCTAATACAAGGCGGAACTCGCTTTCTAACCGCATCACATATATCATGCATAGGCTCGCTGCTGGGCGCTGTGACATCGCTATTCGATGCTTTTCTAGCCATGGACTTGCCGAGTGTGCGCTGCCTGCCCGTCTATAACTTTGTGCGTGTCGCCTACGCAGTAGTCATTTTGGTCAAAATCCACTTCTCAGCATCTGTGCCTGACAGCGAAGTGGCGCGTGTGATTCCCAAAGACACGGTTAAACTAGATTATTACATTAACAGGCTTCTTGAAAAGTTCCGCGTTACGGCAGATGGCAACAAATCACGGCCTGCGGCCAAGTTCTTGGTTGTTCTGATCATGTTAAGGCGTTGGGCAGCGAGCGAAGATGGGACTTTGGGGGCTACTGCTGCGCCGGAGACGATACGCCAGTCGACTTCAGGAGATAGGAAAGGCAATGACGATGATGATAGATCTGGTCCTTCTGACGCTAATGTGACTTCTCAGTCAAAGTCTGGCGCTGATTCAGCCCTAGCCTCGACCCAAGCTGGTAATGGCCAGTCACAACAAATGGCAGCTCAATCTCAAAATAAAGCCTCACCACAACAATCGAAACACTTTAACCAGGTTCAGCCTCACCATCAGCCTCAACTTCAGAGCTACCCTACACAGCAACAGCTTAACTATCAAATACCCCATACACAACCTCCCCAGCAACGTCCACACGGAAACGTAGAATCGCCGCTATATGCCCCTCAGCAATCGAACCTTGGATTCCAAGATCCTGCCCCACGTACCCCTCTGCAGGTTCTGTCAGCGGTCGCTGTGGATGACAGGAATTCAGCTAGTAAAGTACACTCATCTACATCTACAGCTCAATACTGGGCGCAGCAGCAACAACAACAACAACAACAAACAAACGCAGTAGCAGCAGCGGCTGCGGCCGCGAACCAAGCGTATATGCCTTTCAACGCCATGCCTCCACACACAGGCATTGCGGCACCCCCATTTGTGCCCAATGGAATGGGAGCAACACCGGCCGTATCAGCGGCAGCGGCAAGTGTAAATATGGCTGGCTCTGTATCTGGGCCTGATGGAGGCGGTGGCGGGGTGTGGGACCTTATGATGCCAGACGGCATGGGGTTTGGGCCACTTAACCCGAACTTTGACTTTGAAGGGCTAATGGTCAACTTTGGTATGGGCTTGCCAGCAGAGTATACAGATGCGTATAAGCCATATCTGGGAGATGGTGCAATGATGGATATAGATGAAGGTGTGGAAGGTAACCCTGGAGGAGGCAACGCTGGTGGAGGCGAGGTATATCGACAGATGTAGATGTATACGTAGTTGTATTTGAAAATATGGTAAATATATAGGCAGGAATAGGGCCTGTGGAATTACATGCTATAGCTAGGATCAAGATTGCATAGAGTCTTGTATATTCCATTTTATATATCATAAAATGATATGCATTGGCAATTTGCTGATTTTGCTATTGTATGACTAATGAGGCATTCAAGTGATGGCTATTGACGAGTCACTACCTTGGAGAAATTTGTATCCTTTGAGCTCTATGATAGTCGATTATGTTGTCTGTATGACTTGGAGTAAGTGAGTATATTCTATATAAATATAGGCTCTCGTGCTAGTGACTACATTAGTATGTAGTCACTAATCAAGTTAGTAGTATCATGTTAGTGAAATGAGGATGTATAGACTCCAATTTCTCCAACATCATATGAGAAGAAAGTCAATGGATCTTGTGATGAACGCTTTCATGCATGTGGTAAAGTACTGAAAACAAAGTATAGCTTGAAGCAGGCTTGGATTGATCGTCATAGTTAACTATCAATCGAGTGACCAATAAAAAGAAAGGTTGGCCTGTAGGCCAGATAAGCTACAAAGATAGGGTTTAGCAATAATGAAGAACTTATTCACACAGTGAGAGCATAAAAAGGATATATATGCGCTGTATACTCAGTATTTAGTCAACTATCTGCATTTAAAGACACTTGATGCGTTTTATCTTTTGTTTGATATGGGCATTTGGTTTTGGAGAAATCTTGGCAACTCCCATGATTTGTGACTTCAGTTTTGGAATTTGCCTTGAGATATTCAGGGAAAAATCGAGCCACCAAAAATGGCAAAGATACAATAATTTGCAGTAAGTCGAGACGTTAAAGGGATTCAAAAGGAAAGAAGGGAAGGATCAAGGTCCATACACAGATCAAAGGAAAGCTAGAATCTTCTGGGGTAGAAAAAAAAACGGCACTGTTTTTTTTATATTCTTTGGTTATCTCAACCAATGGGGTGACAAGAAAAGATATAACAGCAAACAAAAATGCCAAGATAAGATATAATAACATGTATATTGTCTTTATCACATCTTTACAAGCGGCGAAAATAGCACCTAAAAATGTAATAAAACGAAACCCCCCCCCCTAAAAAGGATAGCGATTGTGCCGTGTGGGAACTTGGGGCGCTTCGTCTTGCTTCGTTGGGAGTTGGGGACGGTCTGAAGCGAAGGCGAAGCGAAGTCAAAAGAGAGGGGGGAGGGGAGAAAAGAAGAGAAAACAAAGCGGCAGAAAGATAGAGAAAGATAAACAAAGCACTAGCCAGCCTAGTTTGCGAGGGAAGAAAGATAATATACCATGTACTATGGCCTCATGGGGTGGTTCGTGCATATGGCTAGATCATCGTTATCGTGTCATGTACAGGATATAGAAAGATAACGGGACAGAATATACCTAGTGGCTTGTGGAGTTTCTGTTTCTCTGGATGAGTGTGAGTTCCTTCGCCTGACTGATTCATTATGGGTTTGTGAAAAGAGAGATGTGATGAACGGCATGATAAGGGTAGCATCCACGGATACGACGCCGATGCTAGGACTAACCAAGCACAAAACACACGCAGGAAGATACACGATAGGAGCTTCCAGGAAGGACTAAGACGTCACTCTAGTTGCATGCCGATCTGGTTTGTTTTCTTCTCCAGGAACGAACGTGGGCACGAAGAGAGCAAGCTTCTCCAGCTGTAACAGATCAGAGCTGTACATAGGATTGAGACTTGTCTGCATATAGGAAAAGAGCTATGGAATCAGGTAGAACCTACATATTAGTGACTGTGTCTTTCTTTTTTGTCTATTCATCAAGTCTGGACATTTGAGATAGCAACAAGAAGACTAAAAGAAGGAAAGAAAGAAGCTAATGACTTGGTACGGTGCAAGAAGAATCAGCGTGATTATTGCTCGATCTCATGGCCTAGAATGGACTTTGTGACCAGAGCCGGCGTTTCCATGTTTGCCATTTGGCTGGTTCTAGTACAAAAATGAAATATCTGTTAATTTGTTATATTTTCTTCTGGTGTTTGACTCACGTCATCGTCTCAAGCACGTTGTTCTTTATCTCCAGTATTCTGAATTTTTTTTTTAAAAAAAAAAATCTAATTGATTTAATTATTTTTCTTCTTTCCCCGTAGTCTTAGTGAGACCCGCTTTTCCGGGCTGGATGCAGCCTCTCCACAGCCAGTCAATCAGCGGCAATGATTTGGAGACAGGGGCACACACGGCTGGCCAAAGGCTGTGTACCAACTTGCGTTACAGCCCTGTGCGAAAAAAAAAAAAAAAATAAAAAGGCTGGATAGATTTGGAGATTTATGTGGACTTACATTTTTGACACCTGGTGGCAAAGACATAGACAAGAACAAGAATAAAACATACAGGCAAGCTTCTCTATCTTTTCTCTTGTTGGAATTTGGGAACAGGGGAAGGGACAAGAAGGAAGACAGGCGTCATTTCTAGGGGTTGGCGTCTGTTTGTTGGCTTATCCGGTTCTTATTTGTCCGGTCTATTTGTTCTGCTTGGTTGTTTGTTTTGCTTCTTTTACCTATCTCTTCTAGCCATTACGTCGTCGCCTGTCGTGCGGCACGCACAACACGAATCATCGCTTGATGTTACTTTTATATTGTCACTTTGGCTTTGCTGCTTGTAGTGTTACTCAGGGATATTAGCCAGATTTTCCCCCCTTGCTCTTTTTGGAGGAAGGAGCTGGCTACTTCTATACTGCTGGCAGTTTCCCCAGAAAACTAAGCTTCCGCTTTCGTGGGGTAGATAGAAAGAAAGCCTCCTCCATCACCGTTCTCTATATATGCGATCGTGCCCGCAATTGTCTCCTCGTCCTTTTCTCTGTTCTCTTTCTGTGACCGATCATCGTAATCTCTTTCTGTGATCACTTGTATAGTGTCGTCGTGCTCATTCTTTCTCTCGCTTCCGAATCTCAGGTGCTGTATCTTGCAGTGACACCATTAACTCCAAATCTCTCACCACTTTCTTCCTGCGAACCACAGCTCGGATTAAACATTCGGCATCACGACAACAACAAACACCAGGCCGCTTTCATTCTTCTGCGCCTTCGTCGGCCTTGGACAGCGTGAGTTGCAAGCCACTGAGTGATTGCTTTACCGGCCCCTTTTTTATTGTCGGTTGATCAGCCAATTTCGTAAATCTCTCAGTCAACTTCATCGCCGAGCCGCGTTGCTTTTGAGGCTTTCAAGTCATTGAACACGCTGTGCCGAAGCTTTGTCCATTTCACGAGCTAGCGCTACTGTGCCCTCTTTGTGCTAGTGTTCTGGCCCTGTCTGATAACACTGAAGCAGCAGAGGAAAAAGAAAAAGAACCCACCATCTCCCGCTGTTGTTAAGTTCTGTGCGACAAACAAAGCAGACCCCCTCCTTACTTTTTGCCCTCCCCCCCCCCCCCCCCCCGTCTTCTGAGCATCAGCGCCCGTGTCGACCCAGACTCGACCCATCTACTTGCTGCGCATAGCCCAGCCAAAATCCACATCAGACCACACACAGACCACCTGTTGCTTGACCACAAGCTCTGCTCAGTCAGCAATCAATACTGCTACTATCACCTTCACTGCTACTGTTACTCCAGACAGACACACATAGAACATCGAAGCCGTCTGCCATCTAGAGCTCATCCCACCAGGAATCTCTAACACCTTCAACAACTGGCTGCTTGCTTGGCTCTACTTACTGCCCCTACACACTCGTCAGCTATACATACTTATCCCTGTATAATAGCGCTTTACTGCCCTGCAACCCCTAGTAAAACATCTGCCGCCCGCCGTCAAGAACGTCGCCTTACTTCATTCGACTTTGCTTACAACTGTGCGTTATCTTGCTATCATCTCGCCATTAGCCCAAGCTTGCGCCTAACTTGTCAAAGCTGAAGCCCCTCTATTCGCAGCACTGTTTGAACGCTATCCGCAACGCTATTTGCAGCACACCTCTTGACAAGACTATATATAACAGTCCCTCGACCCCTCCTTCTCTTTGCTCCGTCCCCTCCTCCTTCTTGTCATAATGTCGTCCTCTAACGATTCATACTCCTCTTCCGCTACTCCTATCCCCATCAACGCTTCTCACCACCGTGCAAACTCAAACATGGATCGCCGAGGCTCCGTTGGCAACGCTGTCTTTAGCAACCTCTTTCGTAGCAACTCCATCTCTACCCAGGCCACAGTCACCATGGCTGACGCTCACCGCCGCCGTCTTTCATCTACCAACATCGGCTTGCAACAGCCAGCCACCACAGCTGCTGTAGCCCTTGGCTCCAGTGTCCCCACGAGCTATAGCTTTGGCCTCGGAAACCTGCGCCGCTCCAGCACTGTATCTTCGCTGGACGAGAACGCCATCGAAGACGACGAGGTCCCCTCGCCACTGTCTGGCCGCAGCCCGCCTGTTTCTTCATACTCCTCGCGCCGCGCTAGCTTTGCGCGCCCGCGCACTGTTACTGGTACAGCATCCCCCCCTTCTCCCCTCTCTTCTTCTCAGAAGCCTACCAAAGCAAAGTCGGCCTTGGCTACCGGCCTCGCAGAAGATGATCCCTCTCATGCTCCCTGCTCTACTTCTGTGCCAGAAGAGAATGCGATGGAAGGAAGCTACCTCGCCGGGGCTGTCCGACGTCTCTCTTTGTCTGGTCCAGCCTCTGCTAAAGCTGCCCGCGAAAGTCTCATTGCCCAGCAACAGCAGCGGTCAAACAGAACCAAATCACCTGTATCCGTGCCAACATCGTCTGCACCTCTTTCTAACCCGCTTCTCTCCGTTGCTTCTTCTGTCCGTTCCACAGAACAACAACAATCTCAGTACTTCACTTGGTCCGAGCAGCTGCGTTCTCGCGCTGAGGGCCGCTCAACTAGCTTCTTGTCCGGATCGCCCCCGCGCCTCTCCGCGTTCAGCCCCGTGACCCCGTCGTCTATGACTAGTCCTAGTGGTTCGTCTTCAGCTATGCATCACCACCACCATCGACGCGAGAGCTCGGTGAGCGATGCTATGCTTCCGCCAACTCAGGCGCCCGCTTCGGTTCCCGTGCTTCCCACGCCTCGCCCTAAGCCTCGCCAGAAACCCGATGCTTTCCAAGAACGTATTCTCAAGGGTGACTTCTACATGGATTGAACCATATTTTGAGCCAGTTGAACCATCCAGATCTTGTGCAATCTCGTTTTCTTTTTCACATCTAGCTAATATTCTCACTCCCTCCTACCTATGCAGGCATACACAGTTTCTGGGTAGCAAAACTACTCTAGCTAGTTCAACCTAGCTTAGCTTGGCTTGTACTATGTGTGTACTGGTATGGTGTCAGTGTCGATGGCCTGTCTGAGTCTGGGTTTAGTAGGCTGGTTCAAATATCTTGACTGGTGTAGACATTGATCTACACACCTTGAGATCATTGATCCCATTTCGCTATAATGTGTGCCTATCCGAAGACTTCATTTCACACATCTTGATCTCTTGCATATCCTTGCGCACACGACGCTATCTTTAATGATGCCGCCCTCTTTTGATTATTTAATCTATATTCCCCGAGTTCTCGACCCTAACGCTCTTTCCTTACCATTGAGTAGCTAGCACTGTTTTGCTAAAGAACTCTCTTTTTTTTCTTCTATCCTTTTTTTATACTTTTTATACTTCGTCCTTTCTACAGAGCTGGTCTCTTTAAAACACCGGCCGCTTTTTATCTTTCTATACTTATGAACCTCATGCCTGGAGCTCACACGAGAAAGCTTGAGCTCCTAATTCTTTTCTCAATCACTCATTTTCGTCTACCATTGACACCAATAACCATTCTTCATACCTGAAGCTGGTCAAGGAACATATTGCTTTTCATCTTACACAACCTTACACTCTTGAATATCTCCTGCCACACCACACACCATATAAAGCTTCTTCGTTTCTTTACATGCACATGCCCATGCGTGTTATTGCAGTACCGTACCGCCTTGATTTCTATTCAGCCCTTTTTCTACTCCCATCTTTCTACTATGAAACCAGTCATAACTTCACGTATCACCTTGTTGTTTTCTGTAGCTACATTTGCTTTTTATTTTTGTTTGTTTTTCAACATGCTTATGTACTAGTTAGTATATTAACCTACGTCTATTCGAGCCTGGCTGTCTATATGGGCTATAACATTTCACATGTCCTATCTGCTTTTTTTTTTTTTCTTCTTATTCATACTTCAGATTGAAATACCATATCTTATACCAATATTTGCAACATTTTAATCACATGACTAGTTTTTGTGGATGTGGTTCGTTCTCTTCGATGAATATGAGTTGCCATGAAACAGTATGGTTACACCAGACTTAAAAGGTTAAACATACTTGCTTGACCGAAATGAAACATGCTCTTGTTATTAGAGAATTTCGAGTTTAACAAAATATGCCTGAGAAGCAAGACTTGGTGTTGCCCTTTAAAAACCAATATAGGACACAATTATAGATGACATATACCAGTACTTAAGAAACGCAGTTCATATAGATGACGGGGTATGTTGTTTGTATTATACTTTTCAGAAAAAAAAAGGACGGTGATATATCTTGTATATGAGATAAGCCAGAACATGGAAACGGAACCGCGATGCAGAAGAGATATATATGTAATGCGTGAACCAAAGAATAAGAGTAGAACGAATGAACATAGATCACGAATATAAAGGGTTCTCTGGATCAGCCCACCATGAATAACTAGAACAGAAATATTGTTAGCAAGACCAGAAAACATTTCATAATGGCACATTCGTCTCATACAAGACACTCCTATTACATGCAACACGAAAAAAAGAAAAGAAAGCAGATAAATGACTTACCCGTTTCATGGCATCTGAATCCAAAGGCGACTTCTTTAGTGTTGAAAGCCGTGACCGGACCAACACGCGAGCTTGTCGCTCCGGCGCGTGTTTGCCTGCCTTTTTGCTCTCCTTTTTATCCTCCTTCGCCTGTTTCTTCGCTTCTTTAGACTCCTTCTTGAGCCGCTTCGCCTCCTTCTTCTCCCTCTTGAGTCTCTTAGCTTCTTTCTTAGCAGCCATTTGTGTGTCTTCGTCTAACTCTGGCGTCGCTGTCGAGGTACTATTGTCGGAGTCTAAGGATATTGTTGTTGGTAGTGGTGATGACGATAATGGAGGGCATGGAGATGCACCTTCGGTGGGCGGGGTTGGGAGAGAGGCTTTTTTGGCAGCTTTTTTTTCGGCTTTGCGTGCTTTCTTGGCGACTTTCTTTTCCTTCTTTTCAGCCTTCCGGCGCTTGCGTGCCTGTTTATCGTATGCTAGGTCGTTGTCATTGTTTTTGTTACTGCTACTAGCGATGCTTTTATCATCTTCTTCTTCTTCGGCGTCCCGCTTGCGTTTCAACTGCTTCTGCAGCTCGTCACCACTCTCCTCTCTTATCTCAGCATTCTTCTTCAATAGCTGAGCCTTCTCCTCTTCCTGTCTACGCAGCTTAGCCCCTTCATCCTCCTTGATCTTATCACCAACCAGCAGCCCACCGTAGACAAACGCGATACCCACGCCACGCTTCCCAAGATACATGAGCGTCTTCTTGCGTGCCAGCTCACGCTTCCCCTCCTCGCCGCCCTTACTGTTCAGGCGACCAAAGATATCCTTGAGCGTATCCATGCCTGTCAGCGAATCGTCGCCGTCGCCACCGCCCGGCTTCCAGCCTAGCCCGTTCAGGTCGTCTTTTAGAGCTACGCGAATATGCGAGGCGGAGGCTGCTGAGTGCATCCCATAGTGGCTTGAGTTCGGGTTGCCGAGCACTGCCCCGGGCTCCCAGCCTTGATCACGCATGAAGCGTTGGCCAAACGAGCTTTCGTTGCGCGCCCATGCTGTGTTGTTCGGATCTTTACCGATCTTCATCCTGATAGATGGCGAGAGAGAGAGAGAGAGGGAGTTAGTCGGGTTAGAACTCTTGTCTCCGTTGTTGCTTGTCGAGGAGATGTCGGGAATCATGGTAGACGTAGGGTTTAGTCGAGAACATACCTTCTGGGCCGGATGACTGACATGGCGGAGGATGTCGTTCGTGAAGAATTTGAAAGAGTAAATGTATATAAGAAGAATCTTCTGAACGAAATAAAACCAAGGAGATAGACCCGCGATGTCCTAATAGCAACGCTTTTGTTTATGTTTAGATGCTTCTGATAGGCCTCCTTCACTTCAAGCTTTGAATCTTCACAAAAAAATCATTGTAACTATACTAATTAGTGGGTCTTCCAATTCGCCCAAAAAAAGTGCTTATCTTATCTGAGAGGGCCCACTTTATACATCGGTCGCTAGTAAGTCTCTAAAGCTCAGTATAGTATTGAAAAAAAATGTAAAATTCATCAGGGCAAAATCATAATTTTATTCATGTACTAGCAGTAAAAATCATATTTTATATATTGACCCAGAAAGAAATATCAAGAAAAGAATCCCTAACGCCAAGAGTACTTACTATAATATGAATACAAGACCAATTGTATCATGAATCTAAAGACTGGGTGTAAGTGTGAGTGAGTGTGTATGTGTCGATATATGAGCTCATGCTACTGAGTATTGTGCGGTGAGTAACTATTCAATGACGTCCTTCGTGCAGAAGCGCCGCATCTTCTTCGTCGTCCGAGCCCAGCCCAAACTGGTCGTTGCCGCCTGGCACGTCCTCCTCTTCCTCTATAAGCTGGCCACGCTCGGCCACCAAATGGTCTTGATGCACCTTCTTCTGTATCTCTTGTCGCATACTGGTGATCTTGACGTAGTTGTACGCACCGATCGCAACCATAGTTGTGAGCAGGCCCACGAAATTGATCAGCGTCAGCTTGTCGTGGAAGATCAAGGATGCGGCCGAAATTGTCACGACCTCTTTGAAAATTCCCGCGATCGATAGCGTTACAACTGATGTGCGCTGAAGCAGAGCAAACTCAGCGGCAGTCATGCAGAAGGCAATGCATCCAGGGAAGATGAGGAACAGCGGCGCGAGAATGCCGCGTTCTTCAATGAGCGCAGCCAAACCATCAATTAGCGGGCCGAGGCCCTCGACAGGCAAAGCAATCACAATGAGAGTAATGAACATCACGGGTGCCAGGAAGAATATGCTCAGGAAAGGGTTGCAAGTGGCCGGGTTACGCAGCAACAGAATCTGCGTCAGACCCCAGCGAAATCCAGAGAAAAACGCAGCCATGATAACAAGGAAGAAACCAAGAGGTCGAAATTCAACTTCGCCAGCAACCATCATGACGACACCAAAGGTCATAAGTGCAATGATGCCAACTAGACGCCAGGTTGGCTTTTCCAAGCGAAATAGAAAGGCAAACATCAGGACAAAAGCAAGAGAGGACGATTTGCACATAGCTATTAGATAAGGTTAGTATTTAAGCTTCCATCGCAGGAAGCAGTTACGGAATACGACATACTGTAAAATGTAAGAGTGATGAACTGGAGAGACATGTTGCCTAAGCCAATATCAAGACCAGTCGCGGCGCCACAAGGCCCGATCCGGGTTAAGTAGAAAAAGCGCGACATGGTGACAATGCTGGGATTGCCCTTGGGACCACGGAGCGATGGGATAAGCCATAGCACGAGTGATGCTAGGCCAAATTGTACGAGCATGTGCATCGACGTCGTAAATAATGGGAAATGGAAATTCAAAGTGTCTTGGCCAAACATCCACTTGTTATACTATCAAGGAAGGTTAATATGCGAGGCCCAAGTATCACATGCGTTAGTATATAGATGGAAACTTACCAAAGATATACTCAATGAGAAGATATACCATAGCGCTATCAACACGCCGTTCACCACCAGCTTGCGAAAGACAGTGCGGTCGGCCTGTCGCTTTTCTTCCTCGGACAACGTGCCGCCAGGCCCGCTTCCACCGCCAGCAATGCGCTGGTCCAGCCGCGCACTGCTCTCGCGTCTAGCGCGCCTTCTGGCCCGTTCGCGCTGCGACAGGCCAGTCTCTTCGTCGTCGCGCAGGTCCATTGTGTCGTCGTCTTCGTCGCCGTCTGATTTGTCGCCAGCGTTTTCGGACCACGTCTTAGTAAGTTCTTGGTCGGCGTTGTTGGGGGCTAAGGCAGAGTTGATGCCTGCGGACATCGACGTCCCGGTGCTACCAGCAGGCGAGGTGCTGTTGCTTGAAGTGTTGATGTTGAGGGAGGCGGCTGGGTTTGCGGAAAGTGTGAGAGCAGAAGGCTTGCTGTTGCGTCGGCGGCTGAATGCATTCATCTCGATGGAGTCTTCGCCAGGTTTGCGAGTGGTCGAGCTGCTCATATCAGCAGAAAAGAACAAAGAAAATAAAAGAAGAAGGAGGAGAAAACAAAACGGGAGAGGGGGTGACGCTGACTCTACACCAGGTACTGCATAAGCAAGCGAGCGAGAATATGGGACAGATACAGTCTATACAATACAAGGGCGATATATGATCTAGCGGTTAAGACCTGGGGTAAGACTCTTGTCCCAGCTGCGTAGTTGAGGTACAAGCTAGCAATGAGCTAGGGTGAGCAGCCGTCATTAATAAATAGGCCAACTAAGCACAATGGAGACAGGCCGATGCTAGAGTGAGTGCTCCTAAATAGGCTGAAGAGGCTTAGGATGCCCATTAAGCAGCAGATGAATCCCGTGCAGCCACGAAGCGACAGTCCATGCAGTGTCAGCAGAGTCAAAGACGCGGACGCTTTTTTCCTACAAGCTAGGGCGGCCAATCTACACTACAAGCACTCGAGGAGCAACTGCGTGCTTGCTTCTCCAGCAGCGTATCTTAATGGGCAAAACACCAGCTTTCTTCTCGGGTTCGAGAGATTGCGAGGCTGAGTCTGGTAGCTCCAAGGATAAACAAGGGGTAGCTAGTAGGAGCAGTGGCCGATTTAATGCATCTAGCGGCGGAGTGAGAAATCGATGAAATAATCATTAGGGGAACATTGTAGTGCAGACAAGAAAGTACTGTCAAAACTGTAATATAAGCAATGCTTGGCTGAAAGATGATGCCGAACAGAATGACATCTCTCCTAGATGTTGGCCTTTGTTTCCTTTATTTTTTTTCAGCTTTTATGCTTTGTTGATGCCTCTTGCAGCACGAATGCGACACTCCACAGCCTAAAAGTGGGGGCGTTTCTATATCCTCTGCCAGCATTGAGAAATTCTCTTTTAGGAAATTTACGTTCTTCTTAGAACTTCGCATGTAGTATGAGAGTGCGAATGAGTCTCCAGATGTTTGTAGTCCAAATGATGTGTGTATTCTATAATATCAATATAGTACTACTGGTTTTCTGCTGTAAAGGAATGTTTATGTGCACCACTGTTCCCCTAAAGCTCTTCTCTTTACAAACTGCCTCCACGCCGCTTCAAATTTTATCTTATCACTCGCACTCCCACAGGTATTGAGCCCTTTATGCTGCCTCTGCATCTATATATGCCTTTTCTGGTTTCCAAATGCCAGCAATAGCACGAACTGCTGCAAAGAAATAGAATAACACCGCCCTTGTAATTATTGCGGCCTTCGTCGTCAGTCCCGCCCGCGGCCTCCATCCCTGCCAACAACAAAATGACAGACGCCACGATGAGGTTCATAGAATCTGAACTGGATTTCAAGCTCGTTGTTCTATGTGTCTTGACACCTAGACGACACTAATCCCATATATGTATATCCTCCGATTGTGTCTGGAGCAGGAAACATGAAAGGGGCGGTTTTAAGTGGGGCGGTACGCACGTGACGCTAACGACGTATAGTAATCGAATCCTGTCCAGTCAGTCTATCAGCCTTCTAAAAACACATAACTTCTTACCATCCTCGGGCGCTTCTAAAAGCTTCAGACTCCCCGCTATCGGGTGTGCTCTGTGTTGTATCAAAGACGCATCTTCTCGTATTCACCAATCCCAGCACCTTAAATGGTGAACCGTTGGATATGGCAAGGGGCTAGCTTGGAGACGTTACATGACACGATCAATAAACAAACCAAGTGGCACGATACAATATATTTGCATATATATAAGTGTATGTGTATGTATTTAATGTAAATATGGATGCTATTATCTTCGAATGTCGATCGAGAGACCCCTCCCACCAGACGCCGTGTAGAAAGCAATGATATGAAGAAACAAGAACACCGTCCATATATAGAAGAACAGTGCAACTAGCCCAACAAGCGTAAGCCGTTCTTGGTCTTCTGGCCAGGTTTCATGACACCGGCATTAGACGCTCCAAGGCCTGGCTCATAGTTGGAACCACCGCTGCCGCCACCTGAGCCGGAGCCGTTACCTCCTTTGTTCTTGCTATTTTTATTGTTCTTCCACTTGCCTTTGTTCCGGTTGTCTTTAGTATTGGTCGCCTTGATCTCCGTTGTAGCCTTGCGCACAACGACCGGATGGCTCTGGATGTACTTTCCATTCATCTCCTTAGCAGCCTGGAAGAAGTCGTCAGCATCGCTGAAGCTAACGAAGCCGTAGCCTTTGCTCTTTGTTGACCGCTTATCGCGAATCACACGTCCCTTTTGCACCGACTTCCAGCGCGAAAACGCCTTCAACAGAGATTCATCTGTAGTCTCGCCGGCCAAATTACCGACAAATAGGCGCAAGTGCGCAGGATCCCACTCCGTGAGTGTATCATCCTGCCATTTTTTGCCGCCGCCTTCACGGTAAACCGTCTTTTTCTTTTCGTTGGGATCAGGTACAGGCGCAGTGCCGTCAGCACCGGGGATCGTTGGGCCTATCTGCGCCGGCGCATTGGGGTCTTTAGGTCCGTAGGCGCTCTGCCATTGCGCGATCTGCGAAGTGTACTCGGCGTTGTACTGTGTAGTGGGTGGTGCTGGAAATGGGTTGCTCATATTGGCTGCAGAAGACTGAGCTCCATAGCTAGCTCCTTGTGCCGCGCCGTATCTAGTGGGTGCAGCGGCACTCACAGTCGCTTGTGAATAATGGCTATGTGACTGAGGCTGGGCCTGGTAGGTGGCGCTCACCTGGGGAGGTGCGCCATATGTAGTAGGGTTTGCGCCGTAGGTCGTAGGAGCAGCGCCATATGAGGTTGGTGCGGAGCCGTAGTACGCTGGGGCTGTCCCATATGTTGTCGGGGGAGCTCCGTAGGTAGCACCAGCGACAGGTGCATTCGTCTTTGAGAAGCCGCCCCTGCTGAAGCCACCGCCGGGAGCGCGGCTTTGCGGTGGACGCGAAGGCAGTGATGGGTGAGGCGCGCGAGGGTTAGCGCCACTGCTGCCAGAGGAAGTATTTCCTGAAGTTCCTGGAGGGGGCGGGTATGACATGATGAATGAAACGTTCGGTCTTGTAGATTATGTGTGTCTTGCTCTTGGATAGCGCAAATTTTATCAGGAGTTGAGGTGCGAACGTCGCGATTCACAACTGTCACAGATAGCCTTTGGCTAATTCGTTGCTTTTGTAGAGGAAAAGACGTACCACTAAGTGTATTCAGTTTATAGACGGTATTAACGAGTGGTTGATGATGCAGATTTTAGCGTAGCAGAGATTTCACCAAGAAATAATATCTAGACGTTGCTGACCTGTTAGGTCAACATATAAAATATATGAAAAGTTCGTTGTGACGGTAACATACCATGCGGCTAACAAAGCAAAGCGCCACATTTTGGAAGGCTTTTGTGTGGCGCTTTTACCATAGCGCCACGATTTGGTTAAAGGTTCACTAATGTATTAACCACTAAGATGAACTTGAAGAGCACAGTAGAGAAATAGAGAAAGAAATTTGATCAATAATCTGATTCAGTTTTAATTTCTAGAACCACCAAGATATTAGATAAAGTTCATGTATAATGAAACTTTGATTTTCAATAGACCTACTTGATTGACGGTAAACCCTATTACTAGGTTAACTACCAGTACCCTGTACGTTCCTTATGTTATGTTATATATTATCGCCCGTAAATTCCATTACAGAACAAAAGGGCTTGTGTGGCACGGCTCCAGAACGTTTGATAGGAGTAGGGTTATCTTGACCCTGGTACGAAAGCGGAGTTGGCATAAGGTTAATGCGCTTGCAGTCACTGTTCCTGTTCTATTATTCAGTTTAGTTTTGCTTTACATTAAGGATCTCAGTTATTGATTATTCTTCTTTAAGTAAAGGCAACGCGTCTATTGAACTAGGAATCACCAAGGATCACCAACCCACTTAAACCAGGCCCTTATCATATATCACCTGAATAATAGGCTTCACAGAAATCTGCTAGGCGGGGAGACCTCACTTATAGATCAAGCCGACAAATTGTTCCTGCATTATCCTACTCTTATATAGTTATAGAACATCATTCTTCTGCAGTGGTAGAATATTCCATAAGTGAGGTCTCCCCGCCTAGCAGGTTCCATTGAGGCCTCGGTGGTTTACCTTCAAGCCTGATGGTGTAAGCCCCAGCAAGAATAAGTGGGTATATATACATAACACCTTAGTGATAGGGTTAATCGCTAGTCAACACTGATCATCCGCCAACACTTGCTGCCGGATGCGTCTGGATAACTCGCCATCCACCCAGCGATCAATCCATGCCGTAATGCGAATGCGACGGGATGATGCCATACCGGACGACTCACTGCTTGTACAAGTTGCGATAAATACTACATACCAGGAGAGAATAACTGAGTAACAATCTGTAAATCTAGTTACTGTAGATCATCAGAATTTATCAGTAATAGTCACTTGAACCCTTTGTTTACCTCTCAAACATTTGCTGTTACCCCATACTTCAACAACATAAAGAGATATATATATATATATATCATACATGAAAAGGACCTAATTTATATATGTATCGCTAGTAGTAATCGTATCTTCACTGACAAATTAGCTGGTTCTTTTGAACTATCGCTATTATCGACTGATAATAGTGTATCATCTGCATAGTAAAAATAAGCGGGTGTGGTGTAGTGTAAGCCGCTCCAATAAGAGTTGTCTTTATGTTCTCTAGGTCTAATTACCCGCCGCATCGGGAAGTTATCTGGCATATGTGAGTGTTACTTTCTGCGATGAAGATGCCATGTTATTGACTTGCAAATGTGAAAAAGCAAATTTGATCAGTAGCCAATAGAATTTGAATAATAGTGTGGATGGTAACGACTAACTATTTGACATTATTTGGTAATATAATGGATTATTGAGAAAATATAGTGTAATGATTTTAGGTGGCGAAAGTTACCTCTTAGAGTACTTGCAGGCCAGCTGGTCTTGACGAAAAAGTTGGGTGATCTCAGAGCTTCGCCCCCAGCTCATATATGACATATGCACATAACCCCCAAAGTTAAAGTTGGAGTCTGACTTTTTTGCACCGAAGGCTTCGAGATTTTGAGCATGGTAAATATAGGAATGGGAATCGTGAAATCATCTCCATCATGACACTGGAAGCCTGAAAGTGTCAAAGAAACATACTGCTCTGGTCTATCTAGATATGGTGACGGAATGTCGCGTTTCCGAGCATACCGGGCTGTAGGTTACCACAAGACATATCATGCATGGCCCGATCATGTGTCAGCATACATGCAAGCCCAACTGTTGCTTACCAATAGCCAACACAGTTAGTTACTAGTCATCAAGTCACCTACAATAATGTTACTCATTATCGAGCTTTTCGACTTTTGAAAGGCATCAGGGGCTGCATAAGGGGCATATTCTGGGGAGAGTTTTGGTTATTCTATGATAGACTTGACGACAAAGTTGAGTTCAAAGTTTTACCCCCCACCGATATTAGTTATGAGCTACTACCTGCGCAAGCATATTCTGCGGTTCTACCATGTATAGCTGGGATTGGGCGGAAAGGCGAGGCTTGTTCGGCTGCCGGACAGACTGGACGAAGGATTTCCCACAGCCAGGGTTTTACCAAGTGACTTGTCCCCCCACCTATTGAGTACGTTAGTAAGTAATGGTATTAAGTGATAAATACATAGTAGTAGCAGTGTGTACAGCATACGACTGAAGACCTGACAGCTCAGAGGACTGGCTTCTTCTTGTGATTTGGTGCCTCAACGTCACGACCTACGAAAGAGCTATAGCTTCCCCTCATCCTGCCCGTATGTACTTGTTTGGGTTTGACGAGGATCAAACTAAGAGAACACAGAAACCACGAGCCGACGACTAGAAGAAAAAATCAAACAATTGAAGCTCATGAAGAATATCAGAAGTTATAGGAAGCTCTGGACTAGTTCGGATCCATCGGCAGTAAATTGGCGCAAGGTAGATAGATGGCCCTGTCTAGGGGCTAAGTTTTCAAAGACAGAACGAGGAAGTAGGCAATCTGCTGTGTATGGCTTTGCTTCTCTGAGTGACTCGGAGAGTCGCAAATTTTTTTTTTTTTTGGCTCAGTGAACAGAACCCTGTAGATACTAATATAGAGAGTTGGCTTGGGCTGCTTGCTTTTGATTGAAGAAACACCGCCTACAAAGAATAGCCTTGGAGGGAAAGAGAAGCTGGGCCGCTTACTGTCTGCTAAACATATGCACATAACAAACAATAATACGGACCTAAGCAACATATTGAGCAAAAAATGACATGAAGCTAGGGAACCTGATAGAGGAACTGTCAGAGTCTAGAAGGCTGAACAGAAGGGATTGCTTTAGCAAATTCCTCCTATGAAGTCCGATGCTCGCTTTCCGACCAAGGTGATCTAAGCCCAAAGCCAGCAGGAAATCATTAGCAAAGAAAAAATATAGCATCCCCCCCCAGACCATGAAACCAGCGCTAATCAAAATTACGGTGACGAATGAGAAGCGGAGTTGTATTTCTGTAACAAGACCCCAGCAAAGCTTGAATAAGGCAAAAATAAATCTGCCTAATTGGCGAAAAAGAGCCTTGTTGAGACGACACGGGTTGAATCGCGGGGCAACTTTTGTTTCGAGGGGCCCTGCAGCTGTTGAATCAATGATACAGAGTGCTTGAGATAGTCTCAACAACTGTGGACAGACACTGATGGTGGTACGCACCGCAAAAGCCGGGACATTGTGTAAAACAACTGTCGGCAAAGGCATACCTATACAAAGAGGCCTTTCTATATAACATACGTCATGAGGCGGTCTGCGTAGATACTTTCCACACCGTAAAAGCAATTGAAAACGATGCCGAGAGCAAATAGAAAAAAGCCTCGAATAATGTATTCACGAAACTCTATCTTACTTATAGTCTGGTCGTTGGTCGAGTAAAACTATCGGACGACATTATGAGATATTGTGAACTTGAAAATGACAGTAATATACTCTAGGAAGGCCGAGCTGCAGTTTCTTGACAGCAGAACTGAAAGGAATCTGTCAATGTGCCAAGAAGAATTAGTGGGCTGCGAAATTACAGACCGTAGCATCATGGCAAAACTGGAGGCCTTGGGAGAGCCGGCAAGACGAGAGAGAAGGGTTGAGGGTGTGCTCCAGCCACATAGCCGGACATGATTCAGGCTTCATCTACAAGTATCTGGGAGCTTGCAGCGGACATGAGATGGAGATGATGGATAGTATGGCAGCGGTGCCGGAGTCGCGAGAAAGCGAGAGACAACCTGCAACGGCCTGAGGGAGGGGTCCCACGCAAAGTTTTTTTTTTCCTCATTTCTCTTGCCTCTACTCTCGTCGCTTCGGAGTCGCGACCAACGCCGTGCCGGCTATTGAAGAATACAAATGCGCGCGACAGCGAAGATAGCAAAGCTGGCTGGTTGCATATATGTGTATCATGCGTGAAGCAAGCAAGCGAACAAGCGAATGGGCATCACAGCATCTGACACTATAACCTAACAACTAGGCGGCGATACAAGTTCATGGCTGACTGGCTACTACTGTTGCTACACTATTTCTACTACTAGTTGGTCCCGCTGACGTCGTCTCGCTTGTAAACCTGCTGTAACTGCAACTCAACTGTAACCGTATCGACAGGCACCCCTGGCCTGCCGCCCTCCGACACGACAGGTACGTACTGCGACTCTGCCTTCTGTATCTTTAACTTATAGCTCTAGTTGTATCTACAACTTATAGCTCTAGTTGTAGCTCTAGTCGTAGCTCGTAGCTCTGGTCGTAGCTCTGGTCGTAGCTCTGGTCGCAGCACAATACCTGCTTTACTGCTACTCTTGGGTCCCTCCGCTTGCATCTTGCCCCTCTATCTTCGCTCGTCGGGGTAGAGAGGACAGAGATACTCCGCGTATCCGACAACGATCCACGGCCCTCGTTGCGACAGGTAAGCCTAGCAACTCTAAAGTCACTATTGTTTGTATGTATATCTGATACCCCTCTACGATTGTGAATACTAAATACTAAGTCCTCTTGAATGTATCCGCTTTTCCACCCGCCGTTTAATGCTGTTCCTGCCGCAAGAATAAAACCTGGGATGCCGTCTAAGGCGCCACATCGCTTTAATGCCGATTTTATCGAGCATGTCAATTTCTTTTTCTTTCTTTTCCTCTCCCCCACGAACTCTCTTGGGCACAGAGAGCCAGAAACGATTGCTCTGCTGGCTGGGCCGAGCACTGGCGCTGGAGCAGCTGCTGTTTCCTATAATTGCGCGTAGCCCCAACTATTTCTACGCCATTGCTTCTTGCTCTTTCTCTCTTTCTCTCCTTCCCTCTTTCCTCTGACTCTGTATTTACTTATCCTCAAGCATCCTGACATAGCAATATAGAGCCTGGATCTTCTGTCTTCATCATCGACTATTTCCTCTTTAACGTTTACCATCACATCATCACAATGTCTGGACCTGTGTAAGTCTGCCTCCGCCATTGCTTTCGTTCTATCCTGTACGCTACTTCTATATGCTGGAGCTCTACTGCTACTACTACTACCACTACTACTTACTGCCTATCTTTCTATGCTCTTGTTGCTTAACGTGCGCTGCGTTATTGATATAGGGGCAAAGAGCATCAATCTGGGTTGAGGTGTGGTGCTAGCTCAAAAAAAACAGTGTTTTTTTCCTATTGCCGTCTTTACCCCACCATTCTCCCCGCTCGCAGCTTGTTACATATGAGCGTAGGCTTATAGCTCCATCGTGATGCTTCTGCTATCGGCCTTTTCCACAATCAAATATCGTCTAGTACTAAGCTTCCTCCATGTATTTGTCAACTTGAGCACTATCTTGACATCTGTTTTGTTGCATCAGGGATCTGATTACCTCATTGACAGAGTTCAGCTTGCCAGCATCAAGCTTGGCGGATCATTATAACATCAACAGGACACTAATGCTAACAACACTCTCAGTGCTGATATTGGCCTTATCGGTCTGGCCGTCATGTAAGTAGCCTCCTCTTTATACGTTCTTAAATTTCTCAACACCGGCCCGAACTGCCGCTTCTATCCTCGACCGTTGTTGGCCGTATTTACCCCCCCCCCCCCCCCCGGAGTAAGACTTTGGAAATTAATCTAATGTTGTTTACTTTACAGGGGCCAGAATCTGATTCTCAACATGGCCGATAACGGATTCACCGTCTGCGCCTACAACCGTACTGTTTCCAAGGTCGACCGCTTCTTGGAGAATGAAGCCAAGGGCAAATCTGTTGTTGGTGCTCACTCTAATAAGGAGTTTGTCTCTAAGCTGAAGTCTCCTCGCCGCATCATGCTTCTTGTCCAGGCTGGCAAAGCCGTCGACGACTGGATCGAGACCCTTCTGCCTCTCCTGGACCAGGGTGACATCATCATTGACGGTGGTAATTCTCACTTCCCCGACTCTAATCGCCGCACTCAATACCTGGCTACCAAGGGCATCAGCTTTGTCGGTTCCGGTGTCTCTGGTGGTGAGGAGGGCGCCCGCTACGGCCCCTCCATGATGCCCGGTGGTGACGAGGCTGCCTGGCCCCATATCAAGGATATTTTCCAGAGCATTGCTGCCAAGTCTGACGGCGAGGCCTGCTGCGAGTGGGTTGGTGACGAGGGTGCTGGTCACTACGTCAAGATGGTCCACAACGGTATCGAGTACGGTGACATGCAGCTGATCTGCGAGGTAAGCACTTCCTCAGCATATTATTATCATTAATTATTTACTAACAGCTATAATTAGGCCTACGATATCATGAAGCGTGGCCTGGGAATGTCCGGCAAGGAGATTGGCGACACTTTCGCCAAGTGGAACAAGGGTGTTCTGGACTCCTTCTTGATTGAGATCACTCGTGATATCATGTACTACAACGACACTGACGGCACTCCCTTGGTCGAAAAGATACTGGATAAGGCCGGCCAGAAGGGTACCGGCAAGTGGACTGCCATCAACGCCCTGGACCTGGGCCAACCAGTAACTCTCATTGCCGAGTCTGTTCTGGCTCGCTGTCTGTCTGGTGTCAAGGACCAGCGTATCACTGCATCTTCCAAACTGGAGTTTGTCGGCCGGGCTTCTACTTTTGAGGGTAACAAGGAGGAGTTCCTCGAGGATCTTGAACAGGCTCTGTACGCCTCCAAGATCATCTCGTACGCTCAGGGTTTCATGCTGATGCAGGAGGCCGCTCGCGAGTACGGCTGGAAGCTAAACAAGCCTTCTATTGCCCTGATGTGGCGTGGTGGTTGCATCATTCGCTCCGTCTTCCTAAAGGACATCACTGCCGCTTACCGCAACAACCCCGATCTGGAGAACCTGCTGTTTGACGGCTTCTTCAACAAGGCTATCCACAAGGCCCAGCCCGGTTGGAGAAATGTTGTTGCCAAGGCCGCCCTTCTGGGTCTGCCCACCCCATGCTTCGGCACTGCTCTGTCGTGGTTCGACGGCTACCGCACTCGTGACCTACCCGCAAACCTTTTACAGGCTCAGCGTGACTACTTTGGTGCTCACACCTTCCGCATTAAGCCCGAGAACGCCTCAGAGCAGTACCCGCAGGGACAGGACATCCACGTTAACTGGACCGGTCGTGGCGGTAACGTCTCTGCCTCAACCTATTCTGCGTAAGCGTACGTTTGAGCGGAGACAACAATGCAGCAAGAGGATGTAAATCGAACTGCGAATGCAGTTTTGGGTTCTGGAAGCTTTTCCACCACGGACAATGCCTTTTGCGAGAGTGAGATCACCTGCATCTTCACAGTCCCGCTGAAGGGAAAAATTGCCGGTACACTAGGCTGGGACCGGTGATATATTTTTTATGACCACGCAGAGTTTTATATATGATGTAATGCAAAGAAAGGCGGCTCAGTTTGCTTATCCAGGAATAGATAGAAAAAAATCACATTTTTATTCCAACTAACTATCTACTAGAACCAATGATTAACATGTTGTAATATTAATAACAGTTTAAAGTCCTTGTGTTGGAACTTGTATAGTGTACATAGTATGATAAATCGATTTTAGCATTTAGCCGATAATCATCCGACACAATGCAGTGACACGCGTTAAAATGAACGCATTTTACAGGGGGGCTCATTATTACAGGCGGGATTACTTTAAAACCATAGGGCATTTGCAACCACAGATTTATAAGAAGAGCGTCGCGAAAATAAAAATCGGCACTTAGCTAACGCGCACAGTGGCCGCTCAGCCTAAGCTAGCTAGCCAAAAACAACCAAACAACCAAATCCCGGAGCCTCGTCCATCGCACTGCGATCCTCCCACGCAACTATCGCGATATATGCGCCTGCCACACGCGACTTACATGTTACTATCTTGATTGTCCTTCTTGTTTTCGCGTTTTCTGCGCCGAATATATATACCTGTTTTCGCAACCAATTGACAGTGGGCCTTTCTGAATTGTGCACAAGGCTGAGCCATTGTGTGAATCTCGACCACCCACCCATTCGATTTTGCGACAAGATATCAAACACAGCATCTACACGATCTCCACTGCCCAAGCCCACCATGGCTCAAGATCCCAGCTCCAGCGTCCAGCCGGACATTGTATGTAAATCTCTATACGGAGCCCGCGCCTTCCGCACATATGGTTTGCATGGCTAGCCACAAGCGGCCTGCTTTTTTTTCTGTCTCCCTGTACATCCGGACCAAAACATATCTTGAGTAGATCACTAACAGCGCGCCGCCTATAGCTTCCGCATTTGCATCTTATCTCGGCGGCCAAGTACCCGATGATGCCGAGGATCGAGAGCAGTGATGTCATTAAGATGCTTCTGGATGCCCCTCGCATTGCAAAGACCCAGAGCCCGTTCTTCTGGACGTATCTCGATAGACCAACAGATGGAACACTGCTCTTGACCTGGCAGCCACTTGCTCGCGCCGGTGTGCAATGTGCCACAGATGGCCTGATCTGGGCGCCCCCCGAGAACATCTACCAACAGGACGTCGGCAACGGCCTGGTAAGTCATCGCCACCTTCCGGTTAGCTAAGGTTTCATAAAGCTAACCATTGATTCTCGTTGGCATGACATAGACTCTCGAGGTTTACTTCTACAAATCCGGATACATCCTCGGCGAACAAGCTACTCTACATGCCCGTAAACGCTTCCGTCTTGTGCCAACTCCTGGCGTTGTCTCGACTGGCCTGCAGCCCGATCCCAGTCTTTTTCTCATCCACTATGGTCCCGCCGAAGTAGCCGACCGCGTGCCGATAACCACCATTCCCTTCGAAGAGCGTGTCCAAACGCTAATGAACAGCCGTCAGTACATGCTCCGTCTCGGCCCTCTGCCTCGCAAGGATTTCATGCTGGCCGATCGTAACAACTGGCCACAGATTCACTTGCCTCGCGATGGCCGCGCGGTTTTTGTCGGTGGCGCACCCCCGCGCGGTGTTCCCCAAAATATGGCATACCCCACGCACCCCCCTGCCGCAGCGCCTCCCTCTAAGAGAGCGAGACATTCTGCTGCTGCCGCTGCTGCCGCTGCCGCTGCCGCTGCCCAACCTCCACCGCCGCCTGCAGTTATTCAGCCGCCGCCGCCACCTCCACCTGAGGTTCTTCTCGCAGAAGAAGAAGATAACTTCCGTGGTGACATGTTTGATCAGGTCACACCACGTGAGATCGCCATTGTGCGCTACCAGCAAAACCATGAGTGGATGGAGGAAATTATCGCGTCGCCATACCCATTAAGCAACATCATCGCTCCAGAACTGGGCTTTGGAAAGAAGGGCCCGCTAGCGAGCTTGACAGAAGGCATCTTCACAGCACAGGGCATTGATGCATTGGAGGGTGAACCTGAGAACCCATATGTCAAGCCTCTAGATCCAAAGAAAGCCGACGAGTTCCGGAAACGAGTTTCCGAGCACATAACCAAGTCCAAGGTAGAGATGGAGAAGATGAAGGCAGATCATGAAAAAGCCCTAGCTAAGTCCAAGGCCAATCGCGAGCTGGTCAAGCTCGAGAAGGAGTTACGTACTGCCACTCTCCCCGAAGGCTCTGACTCCTGGAGCGTGAACGGTGGTGTTGAGGACAGCGATGACAACAACCCTTCCTCGCCAGCATTGGTCGTTCGCAAGGTTGAAGAGGTTCTTTCTCTGGCCGAGAAAAAGCTGGGTACAAAGCCTACCATAATCAAGAGAATCCAGCGCATCCAGGATGGTGGTTATGTGCCGCCACCTGAGCGCCAACTGACACCTGAGATTCTGCCAGATATCTTGGCTGATGCTGATATAGAGATGGGTGGCACTGTCGAAGCGGCCAAGGCGGCCACTGCTGGTGGCCCCGGTGTTGGCGAATGGGTAATGGTCCCCAAGAATGGCGAAGCTTCAATTAGTGTCCAGCCCCACGGCCAGAACCTAGGCGTAGTCGGTGGGGGTGTCCTGGCGATTACTAAGCAGCCTTCGGCTATGGGTACGCCTGCCGGCGTGTATGGCAGTAGCGAGTTTGATACTATGGGGGATATGGACACGGCGGGCGAGGCTTTGGCGTCGTATGATAACATGGATATGGAGGAGTCTGCCTTTGGCGATGCGTTCCACGGCGTCGATGGAAATACGCCGCTGAACATTTAAAGGAGAGGTACAGAGAAAGAAAGAGAAAGTACTTGTGAAGCGAAAGAGTAAATGAACTAGCTTTTTTTTCTTTTCTACTTTACTTTGGATCACGTTGAATTGTTGAATTTTTATTTTCTTTCTTGTTCTTTACTAAAGTAACCTTAACGATACTATTCACACACAACAAGTTTACTCGCTCGTAGTATTTCACTTCTTGTTCCACATTCGTCTTCTTTACCGCCATTAATATCATATTACTTACGGGTGTTTTTTCTTGGGCGATGTTCTTTTGAACTTGGTTGTGGTTTCCAACCGATGTATCTGTATCTTCTATTGGAAGATATGATATATAGTCACTAGTAAATAGTAACATGATGGTATCTTGCTTCAATTTGTATCATATGGTTATATGCCGCAAGATCGCCAACACCTTATATGTTGGCACATTCGTTTTTATCTTGGAAAAAGTAGTAAGATTATGTAACTGTTATGATAAATAGGATAAGCATGTAAAGAAGAAGAGTTAGGATTTGTAAGTCTACGTCTAAGATAAATAACGAGTCGTTTCTCCATTTTACCATGAATTATTATTATACATGTGTGAACACATGCAAACACAGAGATGTGACAAAACTCTGCATATTTTTAGTTTATGACTATGAAGAATACTGCCTTGATGCTGTCGTTCGGGGCTAACGAGGTCGACTGTGACCTGCGTAGAGGAGAAAGGGTTAGCCAGCTTCAGGAGATGAGAGCGGGGGGGGGGGGGAAAAAAGGGTTTTTCTTTTTTTTNGGGGGGGGGGGGGTAACAAAGGCTTTTCCTTTTTTTCATTAAGGGATTTTTTCTTGTTAGCTACCCTGTAGATATGATGACAAGGCCGATTGTCATTCATTTTCTGTCCTTCCCGGCTGATGACTTGCGGGCAACGTAGCGGTGTGTTGTCATAGGTAAAGAAGGAAAAAAATTGGGTTTTAAGATATGCCGCGGCATTCGACATGTATTTACAGACAGTTATGATTTTCGACAGGACCACGAGGATAACTGGAATCTGATATAAGCTTGTCATCTTACAAGGACAATCACGATACATGTTAACTGGAGATTGATATGTGCGAACGTAGTAGTCTTTCAATGACCCAGTCCAAAGTATAGGGAGACATAATCACTCGAAATACAATGGATATGCCAATTATGAGGGTTGGCTGGCCTGCAACTTTGCAGGTAGCAGAGAATATAAGGGCGGGCATTTCCGTTTTCTGTAGTGCATAGAACGAAAGAAAAGAAACAGCATGGAACTTCCAGTGGATGCTTCGATAATGCCGCCCGCCATCTTTTCATATTATATAGTTGGCCGGTAGTACCAACTTCCTAGCTAGTATATGATGTTAGATAATTGAGGCTCTGCATAGGTCTGTGCTGCAAGTGTGTACGGGAGGAAGAGTAAGAGGAAAACAGAGAGGAGAAGAAGAACGTAAAACATCCTAGATATTGCTTCGTTCCAGCGTACGATGAGACAACGAAGCAAGTGATGTGAAGGCTATATGAAATAACAACATGAAATCATGGTCAGCCAGCTAAGGAAGGCCGAAGCTGGGTTGTCAGACAAAAGGCGAGGATCGTTTCTCGGATCTGTTGGCTTCCCGACTTTTGCTGAAAAGGACAGAAGAAGATAAGAGGAAGCCTAATTAATGTCCTTCGATGCTCCAAAGGTTGATGATCTAATGCTGGCGTTGCTGTTTGCTGTTATATACAACTTGATTCGGAGAAGGGTTCCCCAACGTTTGGTTAAATGTGGAGGCAATAGTCATAGTAAAATAGCTACTATTTCGAGATGGCGAAGAAAAAGGATGGGACATCCTCAGCATCTGTCTGTATCGGGTAGCTACGCTTTCTTGATAGTACTGTGATTCCCCGCATCTAGTGCTGGGCCTTTTTCTTTTTCGTTAGATTTGCTGTTGAGGACATTCATTATTGCTGGACTGATATTTTCCGTTATTCAATTCTTCTTCTTCTTCTTCTTCTCCATCTTGTGCTTCGCCGATCTTCATCTACCAAAGTCCCCCCTTCATCAACGTTTTATCAGGCCTTTTTGTATCAAAAGCTTCGACGCCCGGTCTTTGCTCCCTGCTAGCAACACTTGCTCTGAATCCCGTTCGTTATTCGGGCTGTTTAGTGATTTTTCTAGCATAGCTTGCTTCCTTGCAACAGACTAGCGACTCAGACAATAGAACCACCCCCGCGCTGGAATCCCACGATCCAACTCGATTTGCCCGCTATCTCGTCATCTCATTTGATCTTGGTTGATATCTTCTAAGCTTTAGTTGACTAGACATCTAGTCGACTTTTGCGACGGCCGCTCCACTCACTGGTATAGAAGAGAGTGTGGACTTCAACTCAGCGCTCTTTGTGGCTTTTTGTATCTTGTAAGATTGTCTTCCTTTGTTACCCGTTTTTCTTATATTCCATGCGCTTTTCATGTCAGAACGTTCCGGACTGAAAGTTCAGTCGCCCGGTCAGTTAACCTGTGATTCTATTCTATTGTGTCTACTTTTTGCCTGCAGTCAGATCCATTTTCTTTTAGAAAAAAGCTGATCTGACTTGTACTTTTCCTTTTATCTTTTACTCTTCTGTCTTCTTTTTACAGGCATTCCAACCCTCCTGCTACTTTGCCCCTCCCTAACTTGCATTGTCTGGGCTATTCGCTGTTCCTCTCCACTGGAAAGCCGTCCGTGCTGGGCGATCTTTTGCTCGATGTGCGGGGATGAATAGTACTAGTAATCATGGATCATCATCAGTAGTAGTATTGGTTACTAGTAGTAATGGTAGTATCCTGAAGCTGACGAAAAAACTTGGGCTCACGGTGACCGAACTGTTCTAGAGCTGTCGCCATATCCACCTGATATCCAACATCGCTGTCCCGATCCCTTACCCTAGAGCAGAAGGAGCCACGCGATATCTTCTGTTGTCGAAACACTGATCATATCTCTTCTTTCGTGCATATCTTTATCTAATGCAGTAGTGGTACCGAAGCACTAGTCAAGCGATTCTATTCATCTTATTCATACGACGTAAAGACCATGCGATTCACCCATTCAGGAAATAATGGTGGGTCTAGACTATTTGTCACCTTCATGCTCTGTTTCTTGGCGAAAGCCTAGCCAAGGACTTGATCATCATATCCCGAGATAAATGCTACACAGACCAACATTACCCTTCCCCGCTGCACGGTATAATTATATACCATATTATTTAATGCTCGAGAAACTGTTGGTAGTAATACGGAGATGAAATGGGGACTACAAAGCTCTAGTGTCCTCTTAACATCTATGTCTCGTAGGCATTGAGATCTTCCTGCCACTCGGTTTAGCCCAACCTCTAGCCATGATTCCCGTCCTTGTCCGCCACGCCAAAATTCCATCACCGCCAGGGAAGATTTCGTATATCTGTAATTATATGCTGTATCTTCCATTCTTTTTTTTTTTTTTACCTCACACAAACACACACTCACACACATACATACTATGTACATGCAGCGCGGCTTGTACGGTGTTTGGATTTGCTGCTGCTTTGATGATCTCCACCAAAGTGGCTTAAGTCAGCCTAGACGAATAAGACCGGCCTGGGCACAGATGAGCCCTTGTACGCAGTGCAAATTCAAGTGCAAGTGCATAAAGCACACAGTGACGCTACTATTACCTCTATATCTCACTATTTGTAGCCAATAGAACGGAGAACGGATATATGTTGTGGTGGCTGTATCTACATGCCCCCCCGGATCATACATAAGCTGAGAAGAATTGGACTACTGCTTACACTAGTCTGTACACTGGCCAGTAGTATCCGTGCTTCCATTAATACGACAAACTAACAGAAACAACCCCTCATTCCTGGATTCTGGACGCTCACTCACCCAATCCTGTTCCGCTCCCTACTGTACTTGTCATCGACTTCGCACGTTCAACTTCATAGCCTATAGTTTCCGGAGATCCATGTCATTTTCCTTGTCCTAAACTCAGATAGTCTAATCCCGCCGGTAGCTTCATTCCCAGGCTCTTTGTCTGCCTGCATCTGTTTCCTATTAATTGTTCCTACGTTTGCTCTCTTTGCTTCCAGTAGCTTGCTAACTTTCATATATCGCTCTTTCTTGGATCGCAGCTTTCTTCTCGTTTTCTTCTTCGCTCACTCTAACTCTGTCACGCTAGTCATCAGAATTCCCGTCTGTCTAGGGAGCTAGAGAGACAGCGTATATCTTCTGTCTTGGATATATGACCTGAAATATATCTGTACGGTTGTTTTTCTTTAGTCGGCATCACCAGTAAGCAAGGTAGAACGGACTTAAGCCATACAAACCTGCAGGCCGAACACACCAGGTTAGTCAATTCACACTTTCTCAGGCCCTTCTCCTGCTGTCACACTTTGTAGTCACTACGACCTTCTTGCCCCCCCCTCTTCACACATACTCTCTTCCATACATTACATACATAACATATGGTGTCTGGTTCATAACTGCCTCTCTCTTGTTCCCATCCCATATGCTGCTTCGGCACGATATAACTCTAGCTTCACCAAATTCCTTACAAAGGGAAGAGGGGGAGAACTAGCATTCGGCCTCTTTGAAATGAAAGAAGCCCCGCGCTCTTTTTTCTTAAGAGCGTTAAGCGGAATATTGCCAATGGCCATACTTCTTGGACCGGTTGTGTTATTGGATGTCCCAACCAAATATCTTCGCTTGCCTGTTAACTTCCTTATTTTGCCATTCTTTTCTTTCGCAAGCACCTTTTTCACCCAATCTCCAATATTGGAGCATATCTTCCGAATATCTTTATTAGTCTCCATATCCCATGACTTATTTTACCTAGAAACAATCTCTCCACAAATCCTATGAATATATATTTAACCAGAACAACACATTTCTAACTGCTTCAGGGCTTGCCTCGTTCACTGCTTTCAAACAGTTGCTTCATTTATCTGTTTGAGTTCCGTTGAAGGCCCGCAGCGACAAACGTAAGCTCAACGCGATAACCTGCTTGTTTGCAAGGAATCACGAGTTTATCGATATTATTGGCGTACATCGCTCATACCTATACTTGACTTGTCGGTAGAATATATTTATATATTGTCTACTAAGCCCCTCTCTTGTTCTGCTCGGAGCATATATCAAGGGCAACCAGAGCCGCATTGAATATCCGTACGGTTACACTTTGCACAACCATACACCCTCAGTTGATCTAAGCTGCAAGCTTCTTCAGTCATATTCGCCTAAATAATAGGGGGATTGGAGCTGAAAATAAGAAAAAGAAAAAAAAGCAACAAAGAACACAAAAGACGAAGCCCGACAAATCCGACCTCGTATATCTGTCGAACAGAAGCCACTATTTCCGTCAGGTAGATAACTTTTTCACAATCTGACTAGCCCTAGAACAGCTTCACTTTTTTTATTCTTGTTGTCCTCTTTTTTTTGTGCCTTTCGTCGATCGCCTTCATCTTCCAACCCCGCTCGACCTTTCCCCTCGCTAGTCAAGGAAGGCTGAAAAACTGTGGGAAACCAACCTGCAAAGCATAGTCTACATTTCATTTCGTCAGCTCATTGTGCTGATATCTTTACTTTCCACTCCTCACGTATCTTAGATTTCGAACGTCTCGCCTTGGCTGCGCGCCTCAGTTAGCCTGTAGTTTTCCAAAAATAAGGAAATACAATCAATCAGCGGAGCTCGTCATCTCTCCCGCTATCATCAGACAAAAAAACAGACCATTCGCCTTTTTTTTTTCTTCTTTTCATAAGGCGAACAATATAAGTTACAGACAACTTGTATATCTCGCCACAAGATATATATCGATATATACCTTGCTAGCAATACCAGGCATATCGTTGGTTACTTGCTTCTTTGGTCTGCTGAGTTTGGAGAAGTGAACTGGAACATTCTCTGATTCAGCCGAGTGCATATCAGGTTCTTTCTTCACTACTTTCTTCATACAGAGAGACCTTCTGAGTATTCATTTGCCGGTTCATAGAACATATCTATAACCGTCGATTTTATCACATACGCCAACTTTCTTATACAGCCCAGCCCGTCTCCGACGATTTTTGATCCTGAAGAAAACCACGTCTTCCTTCGTTTATCTTCTTTTCTTCAAACATCACAATGTCAACTTCAGAAGCGCCCATAGGCTCCGATCTTTTGAAGCGAGCTACGCAGGCCCTGATGATGTCAAAGTAAGTCTCTCTTTTATCTTAGTTTTTTTATTAAACTCGTCTTACCCCCGCATCTGTCTTGATGTTTCTTCCCCCTCCTCCCACCCCCCTCCTTGCCCGCTTTTCTTTACTTTGAAATTTCTTCTGAGTCATAAACTTCAAGATCTTTGCATAGCTGCTCGGCCTGGCAGTATATACATCTATTTCTCGATTTTTTTGACGTTGCACATCACAGGATTGGGATGGTGTTTGACTGCCATGCATCCATCCGCTGTGTCGTTGGCTCGTTGGAAATAGAGATAGGAGGGCTAAAGCTCTCTTGCCTGCTAATTTTCGGAACCTGACTTATTGTGTTGCTCTTATTGTCGCTTGAGGGAACCCTTTTTCCGACTAGGGCACTTTCCCCCCCTTCTCATCTTCCTTGACGTGGCTACTGCCTGCCAACCAAGCTGGTTTAGGCTATTATGAATTAGTGCACGGTTGGAAAGCTCCACTGGCAGCAATGGCAATTCTGGCTTCTCGGCCCTGTTAAGATCTTTCCCCAAAGAATAATTGTCCTATCTGCCTAATACTCCCCTTCAAATATCGGCTACACTTCATCGAGACTAAAAGGAAGATATACTGGCTTCATCAAAGCTAGTTTATTCTAGTCTTCACTGAGTTGAAGATGTCTGATAATTTGCTCATTGCTGTAGTAGAGCTACTAGACGGTGCCTTTTCAGGCTCCATCAGTATCTTCTTTTACGGAGCTGAGGTCATGGGCCATAATCTATGGCCCATGGTTTATTCATTCGAGGCCTTTCCCAATAGATGAGTCCAATGGAACTTTATTACCTTATCCATTGCATTCTATCAGCCACTGATGGCTACTATCCATCTATTGGTGCTGTTGCCAGTCGTTTGTACAGCAAAGACTGTTGTTGAAAATACAATCATTGGGCTTGTATGTTGCTGCATTTTGGATGCTACGGAAATATCAGAGCGGAGGCAAGCCATCCCACCAAGCGAGCCAGTGCCTCGCAGACTCTTTTCTTACTGTCACCCTTCGCTGCAATAGCGGTAGCCACAGTATGGAAGAAAAGTATAAAAACCAAAAGTAGTGCTATGGAGTGGAGCGACTTGGCCTGGAACGTGCTTTTTTTTCTTTTTGTCTTCTTCCTCCTGTCCCGTCTATCTCGCTCTGGGCTCTGGAGAGATTTTGGGACCCCTAGAAAGCATAGTATGTGAACAGTTTCCCTATTCTGGCTACAGTTTGACTCTCTCTCTCTCTTTTTTCTCTTTAGTACTTAGCTGGCTGGCTGGTTGACGAGCTGTCTGCTGTTTGGTTAAACGGACGGCTTACACGAGAGGACATGTGTTGAGTTGTCAAGTCAGGGTGTGAGCGACAGAGATCGTCATCCTTCCGGGAGTTGGAGAGTTTTCTGAAAGAATCAGTGCACCACAACGGAATTATCATCCCCCCCCCCCAAAAAAAACAAAAAAAAAAATCAAGGGCGTTATTGAAGTCCGGACACATTTATTTATCGAAGTGTTATTTCGGCGAGTTTTCTTGACGGCTGGCCTTCGCTAGCTAAACTAAAACTAAAACTAGTCATAGAAACCGCCCGGCCTGGGAATAAGAAAACATGTCGCTTAAAACTAGAATGCGCAGATCAGAGCAGAGAACAGGATAGAAAAGCGTATCAGGCCCAAAATGGTAGAATCGTGGTTGATGCGCGGCTCTGCTGCTTCAGTCCGTCGCTGTTTGTCATATTGTCATTTTGTTATAGAGTCGTCTTATTTTCGTCTTGATGTTCATCATATCGTCTTTAGTTATTCGTCTTTTTGCCGCCAAGGCCACCACCGCACAACTCACAACTCTATTTTAATGCTCTAGCTTCCTTGGTCTAACTCAAGTTCTAACAATGCACGGCCGGCTAGTCATTTCTTCTGGTTCTAATCTAGACTTTGGCCTTAGTTTTCATCCTTTTTCACAAAAACGGAGTTGGCTTCCCAATAGCATGCGCTAACTTAATCTTACAACCAAGCGCCCTTTCCCCACTACCAACGACAATTCCTCTTTTCGTCATCGTGTTGTTATTATTACTATTTGCAGGGCCATATGTCTATAGATTGGTTGTGTGGATACACCGGACATCGCGCAACGGGGCCTTTTATTCATGGACTTTGTCTTAGTATATATAGAATTTCTCCAATAAGCTTCCCTTACAAGCGAGTTCATCTCTTCGGGCTTAACAAACTGCGCTCATCATGAGTTACCCATTTTTTTTTTCTTACTGCTCTAAAATTTCATGGCGTTATTTTATATTTTCTCTCCAATGCCGGCGTTTCTGTGTTATCGTTTCCCCGCAACGACGTCCTTTCCATGCTTCTCTCTCCTCTCTCTTAGCTTTCTTAGCTCTCTAAGCGCTGGCAAAAGTAGTTATCTCACAGAGCCTTTTCTATACATGCCTTACTCGGGCAAATTGCATTTTTCACGCACGCTTATATTCACTTCGCTTGCAGCAGCCAAGTATCCCAAACTAACCCTCCACCTTCTGTAGCTACAAAGTCCCTGATGTTTTATTTATTGTATTTCTCCTGCTAAGTTTTTTTTCCCATTTCAGGTATCCGATCTGAGCTTTCATAAGGAGAGGGCTTAGCTTCTGAAATTATGCCTTTTTGTCCTAATTTATTCTATAATGATTTCTTTCTGCTGTGTCACCTGTGAAGCTCTGTCTTGCCGCAGTGGACAGGCCAGCCGTCTGCTTTACATAGTATTACTTTTCTTTCTCTCTCTATGAACACTCAAGCCAATCTCTTTCCTTGACCCTGATGCGCCCTCCTTTCTATCTTTATGTCTTACACTCCACTCCATTCCACCCGCACACAATCACGCCAATATATTAGATAAATGAGAAGGAATAAAGAAAGTAATAGAGGTCAAGAACGTCAGCTGAAGGGCCCGGGAGTTGTCCCTAGATGATCCTAAGCCAGTCCCTCCATCTCAACTAGTACTAATCCTAACCTGAACAAAGGCCACTTAGCATGTAATAAATGCAGATATATTCGCATCTTAGTAGTCTTTTGTTAGTTTATTGCTCATCAATTCCATTTTTTATTTTCTTTTCTACAGCCATAATCTCCCTAGATTCCATAAGTTCCTTTGAGAAAGAAACACCGAAAGAAAGATGGAAAAGTGTAATTCAACCGCTGATGCTACCCATAGTTCAGTCCGTACCTGCATATCGTCATTATTCTATTTCTGAGGCTGTAGATTATGTGTGTTCTGTCTTGCCCCAAAGCCACTGACACTGTCGGTTGAGGTGCTTAGATTATGTTGTCTTGCGTCTCTTCCAAGTCTGAATGTCCAGCTCTCAACTTCATGTTGTGGTACTGGATGCGTGTCACATGTACACCAACTCAAGTCCATCTATCCATACAACGTCGTCTGGGTCTGGGTAAAAAGAATACGAGCGAAAGCTCGAGTGCGCAAAAAAAAAAAAATTGACGTTACTACTAGCGGGAGACAAGAAGCTGTGTCATTGAGCATGGCACGTTCTTCAAACTATTGGTCTTGCGTCTTTCTATCCGCTCCTCATGCCTACCATCGTGAATAAACCAGTCCACAGCTGCCCTTTCTTTACTGCCCCCTCCCCCGCCCCGCCCCCGGTTCTCATGCTAGCTAGCAAAGATAGCAACCAAGCTTCTGTTATTCGCCTTCATCACTTAGTCAGTCCGCCCATTCCAGGCTTGTTACTAGTATAAGTCTTTGCCCCATACGATGATAAAATTATGAGCAAAGGTAATAAGCCTATATTCACCCTATCCTTTTTGTATGTCCAGTCTGAGCTTTTCGGGTAGGTTTGGTATGTTTGCACCTTCCACCATGCGGCCCTTCAGCCATCTCTCCAGCAAGCACATAAGATTTCTTTCTTCTTTGTCTTTGTGGGTATGCTTCTACCCGGCACATTACGTACCACTGTGCGAAGTATCTGTAGTATCACGATGCTTACCTATATTGAGACATATACACGGTTTATAGTGCGACGACGGCATGGCAAGGCACCCCATGATTTGTGTGCGTTGGTATTTGATGTACCTGAGCTGACCGAGGTAAGTCTGCTAATAATCAATTCATTGGTTTTTTCTTCTCAAAAGGGGCATGTCAGTAATATCCCAATATTGGTGAATCGTAATGTCTCTGAATACCTATGTTGTACAGAGAGAAGATGAATCAAGTAACAATCCACAAAGATTGCACGCTTTTGCTTATATGTTGCTTGAGAATTTTAACTCTAATTTTTTTCGTTTTTTCTTTTTTCTTTTTTCTCCTCCTATTGTCTCAAAACCATAATAATGAGTATTTGCACATTTTTCAGCCCTCGAAAATGCAATATTAAACAAAGTCTTCTTTGTGCTGTATAGACAGTTTGGCTGGAATCGAATATCTGCAGAGAATGCAACACGTGAATAAATAAGATGATGCATATTTTTGCATGTCAGCCTTTTTTTTATCTGACATCATGTATTGTTCAGCTTGGTTTGGTTTGCTCTAATCTCAAAACTATATAACTTATTGACAAACTCAGTATATCGTCGTTGGAATGGTGTTCCTTCGAACCATTCCATGAAAGGGTTAACTACTGATACAATTCTTAATAGGGTTAGCTGGAATGCTAGTAATCAAGCTCTTGATTGCATTGTTTCTATTTCTGTCTAAACCCCGGCATTTGCAGATATCTGTAAATAGAATGACTGATAATTCACTAAAATCATATATCCGCGAGATAATCGTCCGTCTGGTAAAGAAAAACGGGATGAAAATGTAGACTTAGCCGAGATGCTACTCTAAGCTGTAACTTTGAGGACCATACAGCCAGAGAATAACTCCTCCGCTAACATATGAGATGCTTTGGAGCATTGGAGAATTTAATACGAAACTGTGATCTTTTGTACATGATTTGTTTCTATGCCATCCGAGCCGTTGCCTCCGGGAGATAGGCACAAGCAAACATGATAGATACCCTTGTCTAAATTGACAAAGTTACTTCATCGCATTCTTTAAAAACTTTCATGCATGGCGAGTATTTTTGTAGGTACATATGACTATGCTTTTCATATCTATAAGATTGTTCGGATGCGCTCTGCTTACAGTACACCAAATAAGTCAGTAAATAACTTGGGTTAGTCTTGTACAAAACCTTGTCAAACCCTGCAATCTTGCGTTTTGGTGTTTGGAAAGTTTCTACCAACCCACATCTTGAACGAAAATAGTAGCACAGATAATTTTGTCTACTAACGAGGATGCCCTTCAAGGCTATGAGCCCTAATTAGAGATACGTTACTTCTGTGCCAAAGACACTCACTTACAGTCAGTGTAGTGCTGTAAGACAGGTGCCGATTTTAGAAATAGTATGCTTATGTAGAATATAGTGAACTATAGTACAGTAAGCTATAGTTAGCAGGAAATGGCAATTACAATAAAAATTTGTGCTGTGTTTCAGTGTGTGGACGTGTGTCTAGCTCAACCAAGCAAAACAACGGTTGAGAAAGTCCGTAATATCAAGAGTATACTACTAAGTGTACAACTATTTCTACTTTAGTAAGCCATATGGATATAACCCCCATATTATCATTTCCTCGTGGGTGGAGTGTATAAAGTAAGGAAAAAAAAGACCACACGGAAAAGGCCGTGCTCAATGTTCAGTCGGATGCTCTACCCACATATCGTCTAATATGAGTGAGAGTAAATATGGAAAGAATAGCCCAAAGAATACGCTCGGTACTACTTCGCAGTCCAGTGGGGTTCATGTAGGTGGTATTACAGGTAAATATAAGTTGACGAAAATTTATTTATGCTATGACCTAAGATAGAACATGAAGATCAATAGTTCGACATATACTTTATTCTAGATATATGATAAATTTTAACTGAATAATGCAACGCCGTCTTGCCTCTGAAGAGCTACTCCATCAGTGCCATCTTGGTACTCTTGTGGCCACTTTACAGAAGCATAACCGATGAAGATACTAAAGAGAGAACACAATACACACTGTACATCCTGCCGGGCTGAGAAAGGAGAAGAGAACACTACAGTACTCGAGTCATATATTGCTCCACGAAAATCCACTCTCGTTGGCTTCCGTAGAGCGAAACGGTAACATATAAGTGGCAACTTGGAGATTCAGGAGTGACACGAGCAGGACAACAAAATGAAAACCGAAAAAAAAAAGTTAACCAAAAAAACTTGACTAAGGTTCACATAGCAGCGAAAGTAACCATGACGTTGTATCTAGGAAATAACACTGTATAGAGAAGGTCAAAGAAAAAGATGGTCGGCACTGGCTATACACATGGTGGCGTGAGGCTAGAGCAATTAAAACAAAGGCGAGTCATATCTGTTGGTATACGTAAAGTCGAGAATATATTGAGATTTTTTTTTTTTAACTTTGCTTGACTGTAAGAGAATTGACTCTCTGCAACGGGCAATATGTATGGAGTTATAATTATGTATATGTTATGTTGGAACTATGTGGATGTATAAAACTTGACCTTATAAGAATGTGAAATCGAGAAAGAAAAGATAGCAAAAAGAAAACAAGATATAGCTATTATTGACAAAAGTAGTCAAATAATGAATCAAGACTCTGCTATATGTTGCGTGTACATGCATTATAGAATGATGAGAGAAGAGAAGATAAGAACAGATGGGGATAGATGTGCGTAAAAGGCATATAAAGTAGAGAATGGAGAAAGAGATACGAGGTTATTGTACCATTTTAAGTAGAGAGAAATGGATCGAAGAGCTAGAAGAACCGTAGAGGCATGTCAAGCACGTATCTAGTAAGGTAGGACGTTGGGCAAGTTCACAAACAATTATGTATCTTTTTGTCACTGTGCCCCCCCCCCCCCCAACTTTGAGCCTTGATATCGTCTATGACCTAGACTTTTAGACCAAGAGGTAAATATACTGAAATGGGAAGGTAAACCGATCGTACTTTCTTTCTTTTCTTTTCTAGTTCTATATCAAGCTGTACTAGAATGATCCGACGAACGTAAGAGTCCCTCGGTAGTGGAGTAAAAAGAAAGAAAAAAAGATAGGATGGGAGTCGTTAATGCGAGCCTGCAATGCACCGTTCCTCAGTGGGCTCAAGCAGTTTTCTCCTGTTCCTAACCTATTTTTGTAGAACCCACATATTGCTTCAAATAGTAGACATCTTAATTTTTTGTATTTCATGTTTGTAGAAAAAAATGTGATTTGGTAAATCGTTGGATTCGCTATTTCCATAATATGTATTAATTAAAAAGGAGACTTCCAGGAGAAAGCAAAAAAAGGACTGCCCGCAGAATGTTCCTTGGTGCTCGCTTTTCCGCATGCCCTCGCGGAATATGATATATTTTTTATGTATTCGTGAAATTTCGTGCTGTTGAAACCGTGCTTTTTAGGTATAGATATTTTGTGTTATGGTTTGTAATGTAAAGAGAAGAGTGTAAAGGGCTGTATATAAGTACATATATAGCCAAAAAAGATGGAGCAAAGATGGTCTTGAATAACAGTTGCGCGGTTTCTACCGGCTAAGCATGGGAGTGACAAGGTCAATACTCTTGGGACGGTATCCACGACGGGGTAGTTGACGATCTGGGCCGCCTACAGAAGCAGGCGCATTGTAGTACCCATAGCTACTGTTGTACTGGTGGTTGGCAGTGCCACTTGGGTCGTAGGTGCTGGACAGAAAGCCAGAGGGTGCACCATAGTTGAGTGAAGTACTAGGGCTGGTGGCATGAGAAGTGCTGGGCCAGAAGCCGCCAACTGACTCGTTGGGCGAGTGAGGGCTGGGCGGCTGGATATACAACGACCTCATAGCAGTCGATAGGGAAGAAGTATTCTGTTGGTATGAGTTCGTAGTGGCATCGGGTAACATGGGCGGCGAAGTAGAGTAATACGTCGATGTGGGACGAGATGGCGATGCGCGAGGGATGATGTCGCGATGCGGGTCTTCTATGTTGGACAGATATGATGCCGAGCGAAATGAGCGGCCATAGTCCATTGAAGACAGCTTAGCAGTGCTGGAGGACTGGTCTTGCTGTTGGCAGCTATCGGAGCAATATAGTTGGCGCTCGTTGGTATCAAAAAACTGCTTTTCACAGTTCATGCTAGATAGTAACAAGAGTCAGCATGTCAGCGCATTGTCATGACAGAACAGAAAGGGTAGGAAGCGAAGTTTTGCGAGCATATGATCTAACTTACCAGAACTGAGGGAAGCTCTCGTGCTCATTCGAGTTCCATTCATCGTCGTGAATCTGGCGCTCCCGCTCGCGAGGGCTCTTACCGAGTTTGCGGATATCCTTGGAGCTAGACTTGCGGTGTTTGGTGGCCATAGAAAGTTCCGAAGGAATCTTGCGAACGTCGGCCGTGGATGTCTGTCCAGACCTTCTGCGGACGTGGTGCGGCATTGTGGGCGAAGATGTGGATAGAATTCTTGAAGAGTAGAAAGCGACAAGAAGAAAGAAGGAAGGAAGAAAAAGGAGCACAGACAACTCAGACTTATAAGTTCGCGGTGCAATGTGTGTATGTGGGGGGGGGNGGGGGGGGGGGGGGGGGAGAGAGAAATGAGTAAAGAACGTTTCTAAGCCAAACGCAAGAACGGCGCTTGGTATTGATCGTACTTGGATTGGCTATAGACCTCTAAGCCACAAGTGACCCGAGCTTATGGAGTGTAAGTGAGCTTCGATCTCGTCTCAAATCTGCAACCCCGTAGTAGCTCGTTGCAGCACTCTAGGAGATTGTTGGTCAATGCAGGAAAATTTTTCCTTGTTTATCTGTATCTACCACTTCCCCAGTTGGGAATGAAGAAACACAAAGAAGAATATGACGATAATAAATGGATAAAAAAGCTGTAAGTACGGATCGATGACTATAGAAGCGAGTAATGAAGCCTGTGTTGAAGGCTAGTAAGGTTATAATGTGACTCCTCTGTGGCGAATTTAGGTTGGGTTTCTTGGAAAATAATCCAAGTTTGGTGTATATGGAGCAGAAGATGACAACGATAGTGAGCTAACTAGCAGGGCTAATCAGTTGGCCGTCAACGATAAGAATAGTAGCAGTTGGTGGCAGCAGCAGACTGGGATGGCTGAGATAGTAGTGGGTGATATTATAAAGGCAGGTGGGAGGATAGTGTATTAGTGCTATCTTTGGACAATGGAACAGTTGGTAGAGATGCAAGCACTATTAACCAAGTGTGGTGACTGGAGGCGTGGGCAAAGGCGTAGTTATGTAGTAGTCTCTTTGGCGAGCACAGAAAGTGGAAGACGATATTATTATGTACTTGGAAGAACGAAAGGCGGGTGTTAGCGGTTTTGTCCAGTATACAAAGAGCGCCGATCAGATCAGGTGCAGTTGCCGGCGGGTGTTTGAGTGCCTGTATGTCGTGGTGCCAAAAGTAGTTGACGAAGCCACTGGCAACAGAAACAGAGGCTAGTGGTAGTGATACAACTCTATGCAGTCTGTCGTTTATGGAGCAAGAAGAGGTCTGAAATGGTGTACGGCGGGTGTCAAGGTATCATCAATTCGGCCATAAAAGGATGGAGGAGAGATTAAGAAGAGGGGCATTTGTGCCAAAGGGAACAAAGCAGTAGACAGGCTAGTACAGTAGCACTACTTGCAGTGGCATGCGCGCTACAGCGGCCGAGATAGGCTGGCCAGCCAAGTAGCGGAGCAGTAGCGAAACATGGACGACGACGACGGCTGCAAGCAGGGGGTGTGCATAAGGCACGATATTCTTGGCACCCCAGAACGAGTTCGGAAAACTTACTGCTACAGAGAGAAGGAAAAGGCGAGGAAGACTGAAAAAGAGAGGCCCGCCTTTTTTTTGGTGACAAAGTCGATCGATAAGAAAACAGGCAGTCAAACGGGCGTTTTGTAGCCGAAGAAAGTTAAAGGAACTGGCCCCTGCCAATGGCTAAAGAGACCGAGAACAAGACGACGTGAAGCGGCAGAAGACGATGGAAGCCGAGCAAAGGTCGTGTTGAGTGCCAGAGAGGCCGAGAGATGATGGCTAAAAGACAGGCAACGATAGCTGTCGCTTGGTGAAATTTAGAGTATAGAGAAGAAAGGTTCAATCAAGCTCAGGGGTTTTTTTTTTAGACAAAAAAGGGTCGTGTTTTAGCAAAGGAGTATAAGCTAGTTAGTATTGGTTCGTTCTAGTATCGATGGCAGCAATGTTTAGAAGAAGAAAAACAAATAAAAGTAGAAATATGGACAGAAGAAATCGTGGGCATAAAAACAAATAGGAAGATAGCAGTTTTATGAAGTCAGAGATGTCGACATAGATGCGGAACCTTACAAACAGAAAAAATAACGCCACAAGCTACATTGTATCTTCTAATATTTTACATAAACAACATATATAGACCAAAAGAACAGTGGCATTCCTACTCAAGACAGGCCCTGTACCACCAAAAAAAAAAAACCGAAGAAATATAGACAAAAAATATCAATATCAGCATTGGTCTCTGCCACCCTGATGGCAACAAGTACGTGAGCTGGGCCCATATTCTAGTCATACTTTAGCCAATCAAGCCCCCCCCCCCCCGTATCTAGGCACGCAATAAGTGGGGTAACAGACATATAAATTTTACAGTATAACTATATATAGTATTGATTTTCTTGCTTGTCCAGCTTTAGCTTCGTCTAGTGATAGCCAGAGATGCTAGCTATTCGGTTGCAGATAAAGGACACGCCTTTTTTGTCTACGAATCTAGTTATAGATACAGAGAAGAAATCAGGCGACTAATTAGGCTAGTCTTAGGCACGGGATTCTCGGAGCCAGCCGTATCATTGGCTGCGTGGCAAAGAATACCTTTTTGTAAGAATATGAATAACAGCCAGGCCTTGAATAGAACCCCAAATAAGAATAGAGGCTCAGCTTGTGATTGATAACTATACGGGCTAGCCAATTGCCTCTTATGCTATTTTATAGAGGGACACAGTTACCGTTGACTCTATTGCAGTTCACTGTATTCGTCTCCGGTCCTTATAATAGTCTGGTTGCGATTTTCAACGTCGGATACATAGATTGTGTATCGCATTATAGTATGAGAACGTATTAGAAGCACAGTATAACTTTATCCCTGATTGACATTTGTGAATGATGGAGAAGGATATCAGTTGCTTATTGACTAGGCGGGGGGCTCTACAAAATGTATGATAGGGAGCGCTAAAATGACGACAGCTGATAGCAGGCAGATAGCGTTGTGATAGCGTCCAGATAGCGTTCTGATAGAAAATTGTGTGGGGGGGTAGCGAGGAGGAGGGCGTGTCTGTAGCAGTCTAGGCTCTGGATTCTACAGCGGCGGAAGAAAAGAGTCAGTCAAGATACTCAGTCCTTTAGTCCCAGCAAGTGACTACATAAGCAAGTAGCAAGAGTCACAGAAATGCCTAGCCTGGACCAATGATCGGCGTCCGGCCTTGGTTCTTTGGACTCTAGTGTTTGTTTCCCTGGGGAACTAGCGAGATTTTCAGTTTGTTCTATCTTGGTAGTGCTAATAAAAAGCTTGCTAAGCATAAGGAAAAAAGCAAGAAAAGTAAGCTATGTATATGAAATGACGTGCGAATGGAAGTAATTGGTTAATATCTTAGGCACTAAGTTTGGGGAGGTATCTTCTTCTATCTTGTTCTTTTGTGGTCTAACAGCATCTAAAGCTACCGGCCAATTGACATTGTACACGAATAGCACGTTTCCGCTATTACATATGGTGGGCCCCTCTAATACCTAGGCTGAACGAACGCCATGTTGTCGCGCTGGCTGCGTCTAATAAGATTAATGATTAAAATAATAGTTTCTATATCTTAGCTAGGGCTAGCGGAAAACTTTGAAAACTCTTCATAGCCGAGACGAGGTTCCCAAGATCCCCCTTTGAATAGTGCAGCAGAACAAAGGAGAACCGAAGACAAGTTTGCTTATTCTGGATAGATGGGCATTCCGGAGTTGGGCCGAACAAGTCGCAAGTTCTCTATTCTGTCCCTTCTTCACCGCTGGCATGCAAATATTGACTTGTACAATACCAGTACAAGCCATTAGCAGAAACAAAGAAGAAAACTTATGTTGCTGTCAATGCTCGCTGTGACTATACAATTCAGGAGGCCTGGCCTTTCCCTGGAAGCTGTCGTAAAGCTTGCATAACAGATATTTCGCAATCTTCCAAGTATCTTTGAGTAGATCTGAAGGAGAAGACAACATGAAAAATGCGATCCCTGTCTTTCATTGTTCACATACGACATGTACACATCCTGTGTGTCTAGTCGTATACTCGAGCAACCCATGAGATGCACAAGAGAATTTCACTGGCCAGCCATAGCAAGGCTGATCCAGGCTACTTAGGCTATCCAGGTGCTCCATTCGAATACTATTTGCTCTAACAACTGGCTAGCTGATATAAGGGCATAACCTAGCATAGTTGGCGCTCTTTGTTAGACAGGGCATTGATCACGTCAAGCTAGACATATTTTGGTGCTGTTAATTGTCAATAGCCTATCAATCATTGCTATGCCATCACTGTCACTCACTCTGTTATTGGACTACGTTATATTGCACGTGTTTTTCGCCATCAAAGGCGAGCTTCCTCCCGCTATTCCTGCATCAGTTGGCGAGAGCTGGTATGATTTCTTGTTAATTATCTCCTTAACAAAAAGCAGTACTAGTTCAAGAGCTTAATACGGGACGAACGGTGTTTATATCAAAAACATTCATAGCAGCCCCATTACACATCATCTTTCAATGAAGATTGGACGAGAGAAATCGTGATAAATTCCTCGATCTTTCAATTTTACAACATACGCCACTTCTGGGACTCCTCCCCCCGGAAATAAATATATATATATATATATATATATATCAAAAAGGGCAACATTTTAAGCCTTCGCTTCGACCACTTACTTCATTGCAACTATGCGGTTACCGAGCTCCATAGCGGACCCTCCTGCGTAGTATCCGCCAGTTGATCCAAATGGCAAACAGTAACTGCATTGCACTGTAAACATGAGTATCAGCAGCAACAGAGGATGCACAGAGTCCAGATGGAGGGTTCTAGTGTTTCTCCTATTATGACTACTACAAGCAATAGCCAATAACATTTATTAGCGGTGAGAGAGAGCCAATTGTCATGTCTAGAATATAACCGGTAATGGTAGTAGATGTAGAAGTAGTATATAGTTGTAGGATTCTGAACATGTCCAGGAAAGCAGTAGCCGGCAAGAAGAGCGCAGCATGGCAACATCCAAAATGCTCAGGTCGGCATTTCCAGTCTGACAAGAACAACTTAAGAGTGTATATTACCCTCCAATATCGATATATAAACCATCACCATTTAGTCCAGTAATCTTTCTTGAAAAAGATGTCATGACTGGCCATAGTTACGTCGTAATCATACTTCGCTGTTTTTGCAATGCAATTTACGTGTCTACGCAACAAAAAGACGAAAAAGCATACGAATATAGAAGGTTAATACCAATAGAAGCTTTGGTTAAACTACATGCTAAACCCTGAGCCCTCAGCAGTTATGATAACAAGCCGCTTATATGTAGTAAGTACATGGTCCATATAAGGCAGTAGTTTCTCATATACAGCCCAACGACATTGAAGATGCAAACAAATTAAGTTCTGGTACAGCCTAGTTTGACGAACTATGATGTATTGTCAGCAATGCGGAGGCAGCAGACGTTTACAATCGCCTCGATCAGACCGCATTACGTTCTATAAGGACGCACTTCACTATAGATACATCTAGTCAGAGTAGGCAAAAAGTAAAAGTGGACATACTGTACAGTACATAATAGTCTCATAGGCATAGATATCTTGATAGCGCCTCTTTTGCGACTTCTTCTAACAAGGCCTTCTTTCTTCCGTTCCCCGAGGTCAATAGTTGTTAAATCCCGACTCGGAATTCCAGGCAGGCTAGGCCGACCATGGTCTGCATTTAACAACTTGTATGGTAGGTAAATCTCGCTTCTATTGATCGCTAATTCCCCGCCCAACAAGTAGGAGAAAAGGTGCACCGCCCCGGGATATTGGTTGGCTTCATCGCCTGGTCTGGATGGACTTAGAGTCCGACTCGTGGTCGGGTCATAAAGGTGTCAAAGCAAGACTTTAATGTGCCTGGAAAATCTACAGGCTCTATGCAGATACTCTCTAGTTATTTGTCTGGTAACAGACCATGAACCCATTCTGTCTGTCTGGGTGCATGAGACATTATACTTCACTACCATTGGCTGCTTTTAGCTTGTCTATATGCACAGAGTGGTTCGACAAAAGATAGACCGAGGGGGGAGGGGGGAGACAAACGTTGTGAATAGCAGCTCGTCTATGGGATGCAACATAGCCCAAGTCTGTTCAGCATTGATGAAGCATTTTAGTTCTTAGAGTAACTGAAAACAGGGCAAGTCCCTGAATCTCCAAAGCTTACAACAAGCTTCTACACGCAACAGGTTGGGTTGGAGACCAAGTCCCTGATTATATGCTATGTATGTGTAGATCTTAGGGGTAAGATTACTCTAACTTGCTCAGGCAGGATGACTAGATGATCTAATTGCAGTCTCTGGGCCTACTTTTCCTTATTTGTTGCCATTCTCCATACTTTCCGGTAAGCAGTGACAGAAGGAATTTCTACCGTGGCCGGACATTAACATCTCCTAGTTTTAGCTGCTATTGTCTCCTCACCGGAACATTACCACTGTATGCTTCTGTTTGGTCCACCTACTTAGTGCCGACCCACCTCGGAGCATATCCAAGAACATTGCGTACAACTGCCTTTCGTTTTACTGCCATAAGTTCAACCAATGTCTTCGTTTCTCCACTCAGCTTCCCTCTTCGGCTGGTTTCCTAGACTAAAATGATATCATAAAGGCTCTCCATTCTCTCCACTCCAGACAAACATGTTGCAATACATTGGTGCTTCCGTGAATTACCATGTTCAATACGATATTGTGTGCAAAATGTATTTGTACATGTCAAAGTAGTTACAACGGAAATGACGACATCAGCGGCATCGTGTGGCGGCCTGATACCCGGTGAGAACAGGTTTCTAAGTTAAACTATTTATACAAAGGCACTGCAGATTTCGCTAATAATTTGGAAACAAAAAAAAATCAAATGCTCCATAAAAGGCGGCAGAGATTTCACAGCAGTAAGGTGGGTTCGGTGAACGATGGCTTGAAGTTATACTCAAAGCCAAGAAAGCTTAACACCTAGAGACTAGATATACTTGTGCGTGGAGTAGTAGTAGCTAATAGAAAAATACCCGAGTTCTAGTCATGTGATCTTTAACTCACAGAAAACTGTTTCCATACCATTAGTACGTAGCGAAATATTACCAGTGTGGATAGAAATTGGAGAGAACGATATACAAAGTCTACTTACTAATACAATTTGTACACTCAACGATGAAAAAAATGAAATGCCTGGTCAATCACGCAGTTATCACTTGCTAAAAGTTCACATCGGCAGAATCTAAATGTTCGCGGCCAATTCACCTCGTTTCATCTTTTCTCGGCCGATTATCTGGCTTTTGGTTGTTGATAAACGAGAGATGTTCCCAACAACACTGTAATTATAGTATTGGGGATAAATTGACAATGTCTCGCTTGGCTCCCTAGAATACAAACACAAACAAAACAGGTGCAAGGTTCCCACAGTGTTGTACATAACGATGTCCTAGTCGGCTATTATTGGAGAAGAGGCCTGTTCTTCATCCTCCGACAAACTTTACCTCTATTTTCTCCAGACTTTCCGCTGTTTCTGTTCAGATTCGTTTTGAATAGGGGAAGTTTGAAAAGAACGACGTCGGTAGAACGAGCAATACGCCTAGATTTTCGAATAGTAAATGCATTACAAGGTGACTATTGACGAAGTGATAATATGACTAGGGCAAAATCAAGTAAACCATAAACTGCGAAAACGACTTAGATGTACATGACCTTGTTCTTCTTCGTCATATCATGTTAACCTTGATCAGATTGACAACTAGTAGTTGACGTGATGGCACTAATCGCAGGCTAAAGTTGCTCACTGTTATTTTCAGATACCAATGGCTGTTGGGGTCCAAAGAAAAGCAAAACAAATTGCTTTTCTTGTCATGGAGTGACAGTTCTATATTGAAACAGTGCGCTGTCTCGTCATGGCGCTACCAATGATGGTACTACATAGTACTTGCGACTTTCATCACAAGGAATTACACCATGACGAGGCCCTCCCGTAAATTATATCAGGGGCTAGCTTGTTCGGTGTCTTATTTTCCCCCGAATTGATAGGCGATGATCTTCCTTGGGGATATTCTCTATGTTAGTAGACGATAGCGGTGATCTATGTTCAATAAGCTCAACTCTAACTCCAACTACTATCAATGCCATCTCCAAGCAGGGATATCAGTATCTTTTTGTACCATAACTAACAGATAATCATATAGCCTTAGAGAATAAGTATCTCACTTGAAAAACAAGTTTCTTTTCCAAATTTTCATTTTTATTATTAAAAGAAAAGATATCCTCTAGATCGTTGCCTCCGGTTCATAGTGATAAAATGTAATGAAGGGTAGCTAACATCATGAAGTCCTGCGACCCTAATGGCCAGGGTTTTGCCCACGTGACTATTTCACCAAGATATGGCCATGCTTGCTACCCTTGCTATTGATAAAAATATAGATATAAAACAAAACTAATCGAGTACCGAGAAAAAAAAACCCAAATTTATATCTCCTTCCCGTACTTATACATCTACGGAGCGGTTTATCCGAACCGACACTAAGTCACGACAAGATCTATTCGATTTTCCCGGAAATAGCCTTCATGAGTACAAGCAGTAGTTGCAGCTACTATTATGTAGCAATATTTACTCGAAGGAAATGCAACGGATCTTGACCATGTGTGGCTATTTACATTCCATCAAGTGATGACTCTAACTACAGACCATGCCTTTATGGTTCTCTAAAGAAATGGCGTACTATAGATTCTATCTTGCGTTGCTACTAGATTCCCGTTTCCAAGAAATAGGGGTCTTTTCATGCCATTCAAGCCAACATACAAGTACCTTCTTACGACAGTATAGCTCGTGTACTTTGGAGATCTAGTTTGGCTTATAACAAACGAAGCTAGGCTTACGCATAGGCCCTGTCGCAAGGGTTTGTTCCTCCGATATAGGCGCTCCTCGGTGTTGACTCTAGTATCACGGGCTGCAATTGTTTCAAGACCTTGGTCATTCTCGGATAAGGCTAACAACGGATGTATACTGTCAGTCTAGCGTCTTTACAGCAAAAAATAAGGCAATGAAGGAGCTACCTATGTTCCATATAAGCTTTGGCATTGGAATTTTTCTCAAGCGCCAGAGGCATTGAAGATGCAAATGCTTTTATAGTAGCGTAGTAGTATCTATACCCGGCAATGATGAGACTTCACGCATACAATGCAACGCTACATTAATGGGGAAAGCCAACGTTTCTCCAACAGTATATAAGAAAATGTTAGCTTCTAATATTTTTTTTGATGCGCTGGCCACGCTTCTTGTCCTCGTTCTTCAGTGGAAAGGAGTATATGTGGCGCTGCATATAGGCACTCTATATCTTGCTTCATCTATCAATGATATCTCTGCGTCCAACATGGCACAGCATAAGGAGACCCTGATTAGCAACTGATAAAGCTTTTGCAGCTGCCGCTTACAGTTTATAACGGTCCTGTCTGTGTTGGTGCGGATTGCGTGAATGAAAAAAACTTCAAGCCTCTCCTCTCCAGCCAATATCTCTGCACTGAAAAAAACGTTGTACATGATAAGAACTGCCGGAGTCTACTTCTATGGCATGGCTTATGGGTCACGATACGTGTACTTAGCCGAAGAGAACGCATTCTCGGGCTAAGTGGAGCAAAAAGAGCACTTTTTACAATCGGGCATTTTTCCGCCAATGTACCAATTAGTACTACTCTTTCGCTATCAAATCAAGTCTAATATCTCCTTCTTTCACGCAAAATCTTATGCCATTTTCTGTTGATATGAAACAATCACTCTTCCGTAAAGAAGGAGGGCAAATCACGTAGACTGTGGAAACAAAAGATGGTGAAGATATCAAAAGGCACCAACTACATAATCGGCCGAAAGCAATACTATTTCCGTCTTCTCTAATATCTTGGATACTAAGCTAAACTGTAGAGTCATCTACCCGCTGCTTGGCATATGCTAGCCTGCTACTATGACGAAGCTTCTATAAATCAGCACTTTGCTTCACGTACTCAGTGAATATTTGCGGCATAAAGAAGAAGATACTGGCTGACGTGCTTCAAACCAAGACTCTGATCTAATTCGATTCGGGTTTAGAGTTGTCCGCGTGCCCGCGCTCGCCTATGTAACGGAGTCCCAGTCAAATCTATGTAAATTATGTATCATGAGCTCATATATGAGCGTTTTTCTGAGGTTTACGATAAGCGTATATCTGCAACTACATCATGTACATGTTAGTGGCTTCTGGGTCTTCACTTATTCTTCCAAGCTTCCCATTAAGATATGCCATACTATTGACTCTTTATATTTGAGGCCTTCCATTACTGTTTATCTCTTGCCGTTAGTATCCCACTATGCATAGTTCAAGAAACAAAAATTCAATAATCTTAATATATGCATAGTTATATATACCGGTAATACTAAAATTCGTGAGCATCACTAGTTACAAGAGCCAGAATCAGCCACGAAGACCATCAGGTTCTTCATATCTACTACATACTAGTACTACATAGCCCACACCTTTTCGCATCAATGCTCTGGTTCGTAGGAACGAACATTGTATCAAAGCGCCGTAGGTATGCGTGCTGCAACAGGTTCTAGACGCTGTATCACCGTACAATGACATCGCAAGTGGATATCTCACCCAAGTTTAGGTATAGGCATGTGGAGGCTGGAATGATAGTTACAAGAGTTTCATTCATGCTAGTAGTACTAGTAGTATTGCATTTGAAATGATAGTATGTGAGGCCTTTTTTTCTTCGCTTCGCATATCATGGTATAATTCACAGATGCATCCCTAACCCGGTATCAATGAAAAACGGCTAAAAACGGCAATTGTTGGCGCTGCACCTCTTGTTTGGCCAGGTTCATCTTACTGCTTTGGCTTTAGTCGATCTCATTGATCGTTTAGCAGCCCCCCACTAGCACCTCATGGACGGACGATATCACGAAGGAGGTTGACAGAAAAACTAGCCAGTTGAAGACTGTCTGCCCATTTCTCAAGGGCGTTTCTTGTTATCTAGTTGCTGTTATGGTTTCCAGTTTTCCTTTTAAGTAGGTAGAACCGTGAGATATACCGCGAACTTGATTAGCCGTTTTGTATTTAATTACCCGTACAAGTCAGACAAAACCATTGCCCAAAAGGAGAGCCCAATCTAGACAGCATTGCAACACAGAAGACACTACGCTATGGGCTATCATGTCTAGTGAGGCCACTAACAAAAACTTCGCTGTTCGGTTACCCAAACAATATTGCCCAAAGAATGACTGCATACATAGTACATTGGTGAAGATAAGCCAGTGTCAACGGATTCTTTGAGAGTAGTGCAGTTTTACAAATTATTTTTCATTGACTTGATTAAAACATCAAGCAGGTGACAAGTAAACAGCAAATCAGCGAGTCCAAACATGGTTTCGGTCGACATCGTGTTCCCGAATTAATAGACTAAACACATTACCCGCAGACACCACACCTTCTCTAGCTCGGATCTGATGGGCACTTTCTTTTTCAGATATTGCAAATTAACGAGAAAAGACGAGAGTTTATGTTGATTCTCCGCGTTTGGATACATTTGCTTACTAAGCAGAGATAAAGTTTCCATACTAATTCGGGCTCCCGGAAAAGTGGGGAACGGCTCAAAGTTCAGCAACTAACGACAGCCCCTCACTTCTAGTCGCTCTTGGAGGTCAACCAAAAAGAAAAAGAATTTCCACACGGAACAAGGTTCGAATTTCCAGTTAAACTGGAGCATCGGGAATTGAGCCCAATGCGGGGGTCGAACCCGCAGCCTTGAGATTAAGAGTCTCACGCTCTACCGATTGAGCTAACCGGGCGGGATTTGTTACGGCTATATGAAAATTAGGAGAGGCTATAAAATATAACCCTTCAATAACCCTAATTATCATGCGTCGTTCCGAATGACCCCGTCTATCATTTTTTACAGAACTTACTCACCCTGTACTGAATGGAAGACAAGGCCAAGAACCATGACCTACGTTCGAAACAGCCTGGTATCGCAACAGGTTT
>LXGT01000202.1:0-55121 GCA_001640655.1 Endoconidiophora laricicola | reverse complement strand
TCTAGGGGGGGGGCCTTAGCAGAAGGTCTCAAAGCTCTGTCCAGTAGGCGTCGTTTGATTGCGTAGCATTGTAGATAGACGCTAACTTCACACACACACACATAAGGGGCCGGCGTGACGAGTCCCGGGATAGTCACTACCTCTAATTTAATTACATCAGAGTTGCCTAGCGTATTATCAAGCGCTCGCAAAACCGGGACATCAACGCGATAGATGAGAAAACTTCTCCACGACTGGAGTCCCCCAAAACACTACATCATGTGCTGCTGCCAACCGTCGGAGAGATGCACAGCTGTACATACGGTATATCAAACTAAGTTCTAGGAAGACAAGGTCTTTGATCATGTGGGCTATCAGCTTGTACTGTCTACAAGTTGGATTAAATGACAGAGTTTTTCCAAGCTACGATTGGATGTGTCTAGCCATGGCCACTTTGAGGATATGATGCTTTGATTGCTATTCTTACATCAGGGCCCCCAAAAGTCCATTGTTACAAGTGTCCTATATCTAGTTAATAACTCGTGAAGTGCCGAAGTTGGAGGTACTGCTATCTTGTCTACCACACTCCCATTAATTAGGAAGAGGCGTATGACTTTGGTATTTTCCGTAGTGCAGCTGTCGCCTTTAAAAACCTCATAGGCACCGACTACTTTGTGTAAAATCAAAGCGTTTCGGCATATACGTAGACTCGTAGCTCCCAGCCCTTAGTTCCTTAACAAAAAGAGTCAGCTTTTCAATCTATAATTGCGTATAGCACGTAACGCAAACTTTAATCTAAAACTATAAGTACTGCTACTATCAACTTGGCGGAACTTGTCTTGCTCTACAAGTCAAGTTTGAAGCCAAGTTGGGTTGGTGATCTTATGATAGGAGGCAGACGTACTTTTTGTACATCCATCTTATTATTCGGTACTAGTACTTCAATTGTTTGTTTCTGAGTTATTCTCTTTGCATTTCATTATCGACGTTGCCTGCGAGTAGGTCATACATCCGATGATACATTTCGATATCTACGACCTCCGTCCCCCTTCCCTGTCTGTGTTTAGCTTATGTATGTGTATGTGATAATTGTATATATCTGATATTGGCGCCTAGCCATCTTCATAGTTCTAGGGACCTAATAAGACTAATGTTAACATATATATATATATAAAAGCCTATTATGCTAGCTTGTTAGCCTCGATCTCTTTGATTGGAGCTCAAGATGTTTATACGTTTGGGACCACCTAAACAACGAAATCTATCTCGGTTAAGGCCGTTTAGCTCAATGACATGGCGTTTGACTTTTAATCAAGAGATGATGAATTCTAACCCCATTTTGGTCACTTTTTTACTCTTAAGAGCGTTCATGAAACAAAGAGACTGAGGGCCGGATACTGCTGTCGCTGCTTTGTGAAGTAAGCAAAGGTCACTGGCCTCCTTGTACCAGGGTTCTACTCACGAGACCAGGAGAGGCGCCTTGATAACATCATCTCTTAGTTGCATTTAGCTTCTTAGAACCTAGACTGCCTAATGCGGACCTTGAGCCGTGCAGTGATAGCAGTATCATCAAACTTGTAACTTGAGCTTCTGTTGTATTAGCGATTAGCCAGATATTGCTATAATATATATATATATAATGGCTTTGCCAAGTCATTGGCAGAATAACACCCCACACAGATACGACAAAAATTCCTTATGACCTCCTCGATCAGGAAGTATGTCTGTTCTAGCCAAGGCTTTTAGTGCAACTCAAACCCTACTGGGTCACGCACCATGAAAGTTATACTTTTTAGGTTCCGCCTGCTTTGCCCTAGTAAAAGCAATCAAGCATCGGCGAATAGGCGTCCCTGCTGAAAATGTACTGAGGTCTAGGCAGACCCTGTCGGACAATAAGGTACTATGTATTATGAGTAAGAAGGGCACTGACTTGCATGAATTTTTTTTTGTAAAATGTCAAAGTTAGGACTCTCATAATCTTTCGAATTTTATGGCTTTTCGAAACTTTTTTGGTATTCTAACCTTGACGATTTTGCTCTTCTTTCCTTGAGCTATGACGGATTATCATAGCTGATACTTGAAGTTAGTTAGTAGTTAGTATAGATTAGCCAAACATAATCCTGTACTAGCAAAGCAACGCCTGAGGCACGCATGACATTGGATCGCATTGATTGCTAGTTCTATGAGTTGTTCTTGGCATAGACGACGTAGCGGCTTCTGCTTTAGGAAGGACACGATAAGAGAAACAAAGAATCCTTCACTTACCAGCAATGAAGTTCTGCTTGCTTCAAGCAACCTTCATAGAAGCTTGAGCTGGTTTAGTGTTCTAGTGTCGCCCTCTAAATTACAATCCCGGTGTCAAAGAAGCCTTTCAGTCCTTCCATGCCTGCCAAGGCGCAGGAAAGACCCGGTCTTGGACGGGAGTGTCGAGACTAAACAGCTACAATCGACGAATGGGGGATAGAACATGTCTGTGCTCGTCCTTTATCTTGGGATATGGTAGAGAGTAGTTTCTGTACTGTTGTAAGAAGAAGGACTCGGAGAAGGTATTGACTGCGTTCTGGCGACTTGTGATCGTAGCGTTGTCTAAGATCCAAGAAGGCCTTATCCATACACTCTAATTTTCATCCACAAGGTTATCAAGGCCCCGATGACATACTGTAGCTGGATCAGGCCTGGCTAGTGGATGACTACTTAAACTGGTCAATGGCTGCTAGCATTCTGTCTACTTGCCTTCCATCACTATACTTCTCATCACTTTCTATATCATCTTGCCTAGATCCCCCGTTCTTTCAGCTATTGTTATTGCTCCAACATTCTTTACACTATCTACCACTTGTATTTTAGACATCACATTCTTTATACCGTCCAGTCTTCTATCGCTCTCTCTAATCGCCCATTATGCGTTCTACTACTCTCATTGCTACTCTTGCAGCTCTTCCCGCTCTAGCTGCTGCCATCAACGGCCCTGATCTGACCATCCAAATCACCCCTGAAATGAGAACCTTTAGCCTGGTCAAGCTGAACCCCAACGAGAAGGCCATCTGGGTCACTGATGTCGAGAAGGAAGACTTTGTTCTCCACAACATCGGCTTCATTGATATAACTGAAATCACAGTAAGCTAGCCGCCTATCTGTCGCCTTAGTTCTTGCACCCCATAACTAACTCATTTTCTACAAGGACGCCGGCTTCCTTGATGGCCTGGACAAGAGCTCCGCCGACCTGACGGCCCAGCTCGGTTCTATAACCTACCCTAGTACTGTCAAATACACTGACGAGGCTTCGTCACTGCTCGCAAAGATTAGCGACGCCATGCCCAAAAGCTGGCTACTCACCATGACTGAGTTCCACAACCGCCACTACCGCTCCAAGTATGGCACGCAGGCCGCCACCTGGATGGCCGATACGCTGACCGAGATCGCCGCCGCTAACCCGGCTATTACCGTCGAGGAGTTCATCCACAGCTACAACCAGCCATCCATCATCGTCAGGATCCCTGGTAAGCGTGACGACATCGTCGTGTTAGGCGCCCACTACGACTCGACTGGCGGCAGCACCAACGCGCGTGGCCCCGGTGCCGAGGATAACGGCTCCGGCGTTGTGGCCCTGATGGAGGTGCTGCGTGTGGCTGCCGATGCCAACTTTGCGCCGGAGAACACTGTCGAGTTCCACTTCTACTCGGGTGAGGAGGGCGGTCTGAAGGGCTCTTCCGCCGTGTGGGAGGCCTACAAGAAGGCGAACAAATCTGTCGTCGGCTTCATGAACCAGGACATGGCTGGCGTTTCGCCCAGCAAGGCGATCTCCATCTACAGCGACTATGCTGATGTTGGTCTGACTGCCTACTCGCGTGTCATCGCTGAGGCCTACACTGGCACTACGACCACCACCGATGAGTGCGGCTATGCTTGCTCCGATCACGCCTCGGCTCACGCTGCCGGTTTCCCCGCTGTGTACGCCTGCGACGAACCTATCGACACTGCCTTCAACCAGGAGCACAGTGCTCGTGACGTACGTTTTTTTCTTTTCTTTTCATTCTCTGATGATTTAACTGTATGATCTATGTTCACTAACCTGATCTTCTATGCTCTAGTCCTACGAAGTTGTCGACTTCGAGACCGTTATACGCCACACCAAATTCTCTCTAGGTTTCATGGTTGAGGTTTCTCACGTTCAGATCTAAGCATCCCACTCATTGATCTAACGAGGCAATAGCTTTTCTCCAATCCTCCCTTAAAAACGTATATTATGACACCTTCTATGTACATAGCTTATTTTCTCAATCCCCCATCCAACTTGCATTTATTAATTAGCATCTACCAAATAAACTTCTTGATACTGTCAAAGTCTCAAAATCTGTGGTTCTACATACATACTCACTGTGACTGGTTCGCCATGCAGCTCGGCAGTCACATGTACCACATGAAAAAGTCGGGAGGCATATGTCAACAGATATGGCACGTAGAAGTAGCTAGTATATGATGTCTTCGAATGTATATTGATATCATGTCTGTTCCTTAGCACAGAAGCACGTCGCAAACAAGGTAAACTAGAAACCAAATAGTAGAAAAGTGTCATGGTCATAGAATAATGTAACAGGATTTTCGTTAGCCGACATAGTAGTGAGTGTTCCGTTAAGTCCTCCCTCCTGTCATTATAGGTTGTGTTTGATATTTGCGCATATGGGTTTTTGTTTGTGTTTTTCCATTACGGTTGTCAAGCCGGCAGGCGGCGTAGTTTACCACTTGGCCTCCTTGCTAGCCAAGAAGGCAGTCTGGATAGAGACAATCGAAGCTAGAGCGTCCAGGTAGACCTTGAGTTTCTCGGTAACGTTGTCGAGGTTGTCGCCTAGCTTGGCGAAGAAGTCCTTGCGGTAGGGGCAGGCGCCCATGGCGGCACTGAATATGGGCTTGACTAGGAAAGAGTGGTGAGGCTTTAGAGTACCGGCGTAGGCTTCGCGGAACGAGTCGGCAAGCTCCTGGGTAGGCTTGGCTAGAGCAGCCTGCAGGGCCTTGCAAGTGAAGTCAAGTCCACTAGATAAGACAGTGTTAGTGGCGAGGAGTGATTAATTAGCGCGGTATATTAAGCTATTGGCCAGGATACGTAAGATTACTTACCGGAATAGCCAGACCATGCCTTCGGTAGCAACGTGCTTCTTCTCCTTGAGTTCATGAAGAACAAGGTCCTTCAGGTTCTCAGACAAGGCGGGAGCGGCTAGCTGGCGGTCACGGATTTTCTGCAAGGGACGTGTTAGACAAGATGTGTATGTAGGTATGTATGTAAAGCGTTGGAAGCATAGCTAGACATGGCACATTGACATAGCCCATCTGAAAGAAAACATGTAGTCGGCTCGTAGCGTACCTTAACGTTGCCCAGGATGTCGTTCTTGACGGGGCTGAAAGCGACGGAGCCCAGGACATCTAGAGAAGCGGCAAGAGTCAGTCTTCATGAAACTAAACAGCACAAATAAGGTAGTGAAGCAACCTACCGAAGATACCAGTCAGAGACTCAGCAGCTTCCAGAAACTCAGTGGTGGAGATGGCGTCGCCGTTGACAGGCACGTCGGTGAACGAGCGCTTGAAGGTGTCGATGACGGTGCCGCCGGGAGGGATAACGGGAGCAGACATGATAGCAAAAGATGAAATGGAGAATGGCAAGAAAGAAGAAGGTTGGGTTCGATGAGCGGCTTATAATGAACAAGAATCAAAGACAAGTGAAAAGAAAGAAAAGGAAAGGAAGAGAGAAGGAAGACACGGGGAAGATTAGCTACATAAAAGCGAGCAGTGGAAGCTCTGTTACAACGAGCAGTTACAGGTAGGTTACAGTGGGGCTGTTCCCATAAAGTCCTGTAGCTCCACCAACCTGGAGCAGAAGCTTAGATACAGCCAATGGCAGCGCTGCGTAGGTCGAAAGCTTTAGACTGCAAAACGGGCACTATTAGTAGTGATGCGCCGGCCGAAGCTAGGTAAGAGAACTTCGTCCGTACGTCAACAGCAATCTAACAAGCTTCCTATCATTGACTATTATTTTGAGAAACTAACCACTTCACTCTATTCATATGCATACACTCTGGGATTCATGCCACCTCTAATCACTTGCATAACAATTCTACCACAGTCTAAGCTCTCATCTATTTCTAATCTCAACGCTCCATTCTCCATTTTTGTCAGGACTGGACCCGTTGATGATGCTGCTAGCTGTGTACTTACATCAACGAGCGCATTGTAGTTTGAAGTTTCATGCCGTCGTCTTCGTAGCCCAGCCACCATCAAACCCCGCTGTCAACGCAGCTATTCAGACAAATTCAACCAACTTCCTGCATAGCAATGGCCGCTCAGGGTTCATTGGTCTTTGATGCCTGTTCACCGCCTAAACGCAACGTGCGTTTCCTTTGTGGTCGATCAGCATCAACATAAACTAATGTGTGCGCTAAGCATTCGTACTGCATGACTGCATGCGAGTTGCAAAATTCATGTGCAGCTTGACTTCCTAGAAATCAGAAAGTTGGTACAAACCCGCAAGTCAAGTAGCATAGCTTGCAGGTAGTAGTAGTATGTCATTGTATTGCTTCATATAGCCAGCATGATGCGGCAGACTGGGCAAGGTAAAGCACTCACAGGCTTACTATGTAGCCATACATCGTGGGGGGCGCAGATGGAACAGGGGAGACTACGAGACAACCCCTCCTGCCAGACCGTATGCTAAGATGCCTACTATGTACATAGTAGTCACATGATACTAAGTTTAAATAGTGTGAATAAATATGAGAAGCCGACATACGGTTTATCTCCTTGTACTTGACGAGGTAGGACTAGCGCTAATTTATCTAATATTCTTTTCACTACGGCTGCTTAACAGCACAAACGTGGCCAATAGGTCATGACCCGTCCATCGTCGCCTAGCTGCACAAGTTCTTACAAGATGCCAGGATAAATTGGGTATTGCCACTTGCTGCTAAATTTACTGCAAAGCTCATTCATACCCGGCCTGGACAAACTTCCAAAAATCCTAACTCTAACTAAGGTATACTAAGTCTGTAGGATAACCATCGTATTCTCCATCGGAGGTACCGCATACCGGTGCTGGTTTCGGCTAGTTCACCACCTATATCCTGCTTCGGCGGGGCCAACACACCCCATGAGTAGTTCTGAGGAAAGAGTCACTGGAATGTTTGTATTGGACAACCATCCATACACGATCTGAAGGACTACCATGTTGTTAACCCGTCATCGACGGGCCTAACTAACCCTCTAAATCCTACTTCAGCGGGGCTCAACTTTCGCGTTTGATTTCTGTTTGCTTTGTGTTTATAGTAAGCTAGGACTCGCCTAGCCATCCTCATAGTTCTAGAAACTGAATAAGATTAATATTTATAAAATATAAGATAAAAACTACGAAGCTGAGCCTCGTTCAGGGGATGATAGGAGGGGTACCAAGAACTCCATCATGACTAAGAACTACATAGTAGTGCTATCCATGTCCCAAAGCCACGTAACGCCTCCAAAACAAGTTCGAAAGTACTTTGAGGAGCCAGAAGCCAAAGAAGGAAGACAAATAAAACGGGACGGATAGAAAGACGTCGCTTCTATTGCTTCAACGGTTTCTTGCTATTCCTGATTTGGAAGTGTAGGTATAGGGCGGGAGGGCAGATAGACAAGAGCCAACATTTATATTTGTCCGCTTAACAAGCCATAGTATCGGCTTTGATAGAAGTAAGCATTTCAATTCAATTTCAAACACCCCTAAATTGAGATTTGCAAAGTTTCATATTAACACACTTAAGTCCATCAACGTCAGGAAACCGAAGGCAGGATTTGTTCAGAGAGGGATAATGCCGTGGCAAGGGCCACAGAGCGTGATCACGTGGAGATAATAGCTGTATACCTTTTGTGGCTTATCAAGGTAGCCAGAGCTTGAGGATCACTAATCAAAGTCCGAAAATGCCAACATAGAGACCAAGACAGATGCCGAGACTATTAAAAGCCAATTCATCCCTGAGTTGTTATCTGTCTTATCATGTCCGATAAGCTTTAGTCTCTAACTACATGATCGACACAATAAGGGAGACTCGCGCGGTGAGCAATGCAAGGCGCGCCAACAAAATGCAGAATAGCCAAATCATAATTATTAGGTAGCATAGCTAATCAGATAAAGAAGGACAAGGACGCCTTAGATTATATATCCTACTAGATACTGTTGATTAGGCTAGCTAGCCACGGCAATAAAAGAACCGCCACTAAGTTTCTGCTGTACCGTCTAGACCTATATTTGCTGTGGTTGCAGTGCCGGACCTCCAATGGCGTACTTGTTTCCGGGCTTGACGTCATATGCTGCAATCCGTGGAATTTCAGTGAGAGCACGATGATGACAGTCGGAACTGTTTTACAAGCGGCGCGGGACTGATTATAAAAGAAATTGAGCGGTGATCCTAGCACACTGTCAATGAGAAGTCAATCAGTTATAAAATCTGTGAATGTGCCTGTATATCATCTCACGCTGCGCCGGCGATGACGCTGTTTTGCCAAGCCGGGTCTAGGCACAAAGCTCACAAGTTCACAATGCTGCAGCGCCCATTTTCTGTGCTGCTTGGCACGAACCAAAAAGCGAATGCTGATGGTAAGTCTATCGACGCTATAATTATCAGCAGCCACAGCCGCATCGAGCTCAGCCATTAATCAAGAAACGGCCACTGAGTGACTTGCTATAATATCCCTAGAAAGCCAAGTGAGACAAGCCGTTGAAGCATCTCCGAGCGGTGAATCATTCACAACACACAAATACACGTACTAGCGGGAAAGGGAACTTGCGAAGAGAATAGAGCCCACGCTAAGAGAGAAACAGACCAGGAATAGCCGCCAATAGGTTTCTCATATGAAGACAAGCCAGCTCCACGTCAGTTCCGTATACATAAGTTGCGTTGTTCAAACCCTTCCTACTTCAGCTAATCCTTCGCCCTGTTCCGCCGTTCCTGCGTTACTAGACTGTAAAAGCTTGTTTATAGTGCGCTGCTCTACTCTGGTTCTCCGGTCTCTCTAGATCTTTGTCGCCAATTACCATCATCTCATATATAACCTTGCACTTCTGTTTTTTTTTTCTTTGGTTGGCAGCGGGCCGCTTTGAATTGCTCTTTCTCTCTTTGTTTTGCCATCGGCGCCTTCTTTCCTTGGCTTCTTCACCGATTTGATCCGTTTTTTCTTGTGCGATCTCCGTGGGTTTTGCCGTCCAAATCCAGACCGCCTCGAACTTCTACCGCCCAACCCAATCCAAGCCGATATTGTTTGCGTCCAGTCGCCACTGATCGTCCATTTTCTTCACGCTCTGCCGCTTTGTGTGTCCTGCCATCAAATCGACCATCAATAAGGCGGTAGCGCATCGCCACCGCCAAATTTTCGAACAGAGCTCTCGTCATAGAGAGCCACCCTCCCCTTCCCCGTCTCTCTCATCTATTACAGCTATGGCTTCAGCTCCCAAAAACTCAACAGCACACAAAAGCCGATTCAGCATGAGCGGACTCAAGGACGTACTACAGAGTGCTACGCAAAAGATTCAAGAGCACTCGGCGATACAAGATGCCAAGGTATCGCTAATTCACCAGAAGTAAGTTTCACCTTCAAAGTCGCCGGCTGTGCTACGGTGCAGGCCATTTCACGGTATATAAATAATAAGTCAGGCTCATCCGTGTGGCTCGAGGAAGCAGCTAGAGGAGCTTGTTTGCTTGTCAAAATCTCCGACAGTTGACATTCGACTCTGCATTGCGAGCCGGTGGAACATTTGCAATAGGTCAACTAACATGGTTTACGACACACAGGAATAAGATTGGAAAGTTCGGCAACATCGTAGGCGCATCTCTTAACTCACATACATTATATATCACATCATATCCCAGCCCAGACTAGCCCAGACTCTACTGCCGAAAGCCCACTAACATAGCCGCCAATGGCCTAGTTCAACCGCAATCATCGCCACGACGAGGAGCACGAAAAGGCCTGTGACGCTAAGCGTACAGCGCACTGTGAAGAGCACCGCTTCAAGTCGTTTTTCCCCGAGCACGAAAACAACAACATCAAGTGGTATGTCGACGGTCGCAACTACTTTTGGGCCGTATCCGAGGCTCTCGATAAGGCCACCGAGACCATCTACATCGCTGATTGGTGGCTCTCCCCCGAGTTATTCATGCGCCGCCCGCCGCTAGACAATTCCGAATGGCGTCTTGACCAGATTCTCAAGCGCAAGGCCGAGCAGGGTGTCAAAATCTACGTTTCAGTCTACCGCGAGGTTGAAGCTGCTCTAACCTGCAACTCTAAGCACACCAAAGAGGCGCTACGTGCGCTATGCCCCGAGGGCTCACCAGGCTACGGTAATATTTCTGTCATGCGTCATCCTGACCATAATGTGTTTGAGAACGCTGCCGATATGACTCTATACTGGGCGCATCACGAAAAGTTCATTGTAATTGACTACAAAATGGCTTTCATAGGTGGGCTAGATCTGTGCTTTGGCCGCTGGGACAACCATCAGCACCCATTATCCGACGTGCATGCTGACCAAACCTCCAAAGAGGTTTGGCCAGGCCAGGACTTTAACAACAACCGCATCATGGACTTTAAGAGCGTCAATGATTGGATGGATAATGAAGTCAGCAAGGACCAATATGGCCGCATGCCTTGGCACGATGTGTCTATGGGTGTCATCGGGCCTTGTGTGTACGATATAGCTGAACACTTTGTACTACGCTGGAACTTTATCAAACGTGACAAGTACAAGCGCGATGATCGCTTTGACTGGCTGACTTTGCGTGGCCGTGAAGGAAACGATGAAGATCTTGTTGGTGTGCAGCGTCCGACACATCCTGTCGGCGAATATCTGCTTCATCCAATCTCGCCTATAGACACTAGTGCGCCAGCGCAGAACGGTACTATTAAAGCACAAATCGTTCGATCCAGTGATGATTGGTCCATGGGTATCTTAAACGACCACTCGATCCAGAACGCCTACTCAGAGATTATTCGCAAGGCAGAACATTACGTGTACATCGAAAACCAGTTCTTCATCACGGCTACAGGTGAGAACCAGGCCCCCATCCACAACACAATCGGTGGCGCCATGGTCGACGCCGTGCTTCGCGCCGCAGAGGAGAAGCGCAAATTCCGTATTATCATCCTGATTCCAGCTATCCCAGGCTTTGCTGGTGACCTGCGCGACGACTCAGCTGCTGGTACTAGAGCCATCATGGACTACCAGTTCAAGTCAATTTGTCGTGGCGAGCACAGCATCTTTGAACAGATCAAGGCTAGGGGTGTCGACCCGACTCAGTACATATTCTTCTTCAACCTGCGTTCATATGACCGATTGCCACGTACACAGCGCTTGGTTAATGCTGAGAAGCTTTCAGGGGTCAAATACTCAGTAGTCCAGCGCGGTGCCGCCGAGGAGGTCATGACAGATAGCTTACACCCAAGGGAGAACGACTGGCATGGCCAAAGGTATCTAGATAGCATCAAGGGCCACAACCCCGTGAGCTCCCGCAGAACATCAGTAGAAGAAGTAGCCGAGGCGATTCTCGCTAAGCAAAGGTTTGAACATACCATGGCCGAAAGCCGCATAGAAGGCGAGAAGATCATTACGCCAACAGTGGCCCATTTAGCCATGTACCAACAGAACTCACTGCTTGCCGAGGCGTGGCCGGGTGAGCCCAAGGACGAAGTCGAAAACTGGATTCAGGAGGAGCTATACATCCACAGCAAGCTGCTGATCGCCGACGATCGTATAGTCATCTGCGGAAGCAGCAACCTGAACGATCGCAGTCAGTTAGGCTCCCACGACAGCGAGCTCAGTATCGTTATGGAAGATACACGGCGCCTACAAACTACGATGGATGGCCAGAACTATACGGCTGGCTGGCACGCGGCAACGCTCCGGCGCTATCTGTGGCGCGAGCACCTGGGTTTGTTGCGGCCGCAGCCCAATGATGCCAGCAAGGACGTCAATGCGCAGCCGCCTGGACCAAACTCGCCAAATGATCCTGTAGAAGACGAAACTGTCGATTTAGTAGATGATCCTATGAGTGATCAGTTGTGGGATTTGTGGACGAAGCAGGCAACACAAAACACAGAAATGTTCCGGCACCTGTTCCATGCAGATCCAGACAACAACGGTAAAGTTTCCTACTCTTCACATTGTCTCATTCCTTAAATGTATACCAAGAAGATGTACTAATCATCGTTAAACCTGTAGTCAAAACCTTCGAAGACTACGATCACTTCAGACCGCCGCGAACAGTTAAGCCCGGCCACATCTTTGACAAGTTTTTGCCTCCAGATGATATCCGCGGCAAGCTAGATACGATCAAGGGCCACTTGGTGTGGATGCCGCTAGACTTCCTCAAGGACGCAGAGATGGCAGAGCGTGGCCTTCAAATCAACCAGTTTACCGAAAGTGTGTACACTTAGAGAATATCACACAGGAGACAAAGATCTAGGCAGCAGGCGTTCACAGGGGACAGTCAGAATAAGAGAAGCGGCGGGCAGGTTGTATTGAATTTTCGAATAAATGATATCATGATATGTTTAAACCATCACTCTCTCATCACGCAATAGGAATCATAGAGAGCGAGCCCGCCAATATTATTACGTGTAATGTACAATGTGATCCACCTGTATCTGTCACTACGTCTACTTTGGGGTCTGGTTAAAGTTCATGCTATAGCCACCAGATTCTTTATCCTGCACCATCTGGAAATTCTCCGTGCTCAGACCAAACGGCTTCAACAGACCATTGCCCAATGACTTGAGCTTCCCCCACATCTCCGCCATCTCCTTCTCCTGGGCCTCCTTGATTCGCTGTGGCAGGTCGATGAGCTGGGCCTGGATGATACGAACATCGCTAAAGCCCAGCTCAGTGCCGCGCTTGACGCCGGCACTATCGGGCGCCGTTGCGGTCACAAAGCCTACCAGTTGCTTGTAATCTTCTTCGGCGCCAAGGAGGTTTTGCCAGCCGCCGGCTGAGGACCGGGCGCGCGCTCGCCGCATCAGAGCTTTGCAGCGGATGCGTTGAATGTTAGCTTTGTCAGCGGAAAGTGGGGGGGGTAGCAGTGGCTGGGCCTTTGTAGCGCCGTGGGAAATGATTTCCTCGTCGACATCATCGTCGTCGCTCTGCTTCGGCGTCGAAATGGCAGTTTTTTCGTCTGTAGTGACCGTTTCTTTGCCTTTGTCTTTTTCTTCTGCCATTTCTGGGTTCTCTAGCTTGTCTAGTTCGTCAAGGGCAGAAGAGGCGCTTTTGATGGCGTCAGCCCACTCCTCAAACTTTAACTGGCACGCGGCAATGTTGGAGTGCAAGACGGCGATTTCAAACCGGCGGGTCTTAGGACAGCTGACAAAAGCTGCATGGTACTTGTTGAAGGCATCACGGTGCTTTCCGGCCGAAAATAGCTGGTTTGCAGTCGCTTTGATGGCGTTTGATTCTTCCAATAGTGCCTAATGGGTGTGCATGAATTCAGTATCATAATAAGATGTTTGCTTGTTCTGAGCTACCAGTGACTCTGAGACTTACAGCTTCTTCTTCAGGGGTTAGAGCATCCTCTATTTCTTCTGTAGTATCAATGCCAGCAGGTTTAACAGCGGCTTCAGTGGCCACAGTCCGGTTAGACTTCTCGTCTGAAACCGGTAATGGTGACGTGGCTGAAGCCATATCTTGAATGAGGGAGTTGTGTGAGATAGATATGCTTGAAGCAGAGTACAAGTCTTTCAATTTCAAGGCGATATGACGATAGTGAGAGGATATTTTAGGCTTTTAATATGAGCCTAGCTTAAACTCAGCTGCCAACATCAAGATATGCCTTGAGACAGAGTATATGATGTAGTAGGATGCAGTTGTGAAATAGCTAGATCCAAGCATGGTTTAGTCCATAAGATCAATGATCAAAAAAACATAAACAAAAAAGCATGGCTTAGTTAGGGTTGCATTAAGTGGAGAACTTGTTTAAAATCATAACACCAAATATATATCAACATCGGCTTATCAAGACTGATTGAGACTATCAGGATGTTGACTGGTCAAGATATAATTATATATCGCGTCTTTCTCAGTGTCGCAATCAAAAGCTCTCGGACTCCCAACACGGCTCAGGCGGCATTGATTCAGGCACGGAACCAAGCATCATTAAATATAGAACCAAGCAATGGATGGCCAGTCTGGATCAGTCTTAGTGCACGGGCTTTCTGTTCGCAAAAGTTGCAACTAGCTTATATCAACTGTTTGGAAGATGGACATGTCTCCTGCTGATGATCGACGATCGGCGCTACTTCAAATCTAGGTTTGTCTACTTATGGCTGACTTTTGTGATTGTAGATTCTTGTGCTTCCATCGCTGCCTAACGACGCCGTTTCTATCGATAACCGCTTTACCCAGTTCGTATCGGATTGCTTTCCAACTCCGTCTCCTAACTCCATCTCTAGCTCCAGTCAATAGACAATAAGACTCCGGCTCCATTGTCAAAGTGGGCGGGAACAACGCCCCGTGTTGCTACAGGCGTCGTTCGATGGAAAACAAAGCATATACTACAATCGACGGCCTGCTAGGAACAAAAACCAAAAACGAAAGAACGATCGTCAGCTTCTATGCTGCTTTGGGATATACTGGTTTATTTAATTACTCTCGCCAAACAGGAAAAATGAACCTAGCTAGGTCCATCCCCTGCTTAGATTCTTAAAGAAGCGAGCAAATAATTATACTCGTCATGGTAGAAGAGCAAGTGACCTGCTAAGAAACGGTCGGATATTTCTGCTATTTAAAGAGCTATTGGAACCCAGGTTTCCCCTACCTTCTACTCAGGCTCACCTCGCATTCTCTCTCCGTTTCAAACTATAACTCCCCGCAGTAGCAACACCAGTGAGTTTCCTGCTTGCCTATCACCATAATCATGCAGGCCTTGTTGAGTCAGTTGGCATACTAGTTTGCCCAGATGGTGATAATTTGTTGGTGCCTAGTGTTAGTCACTGGGCACAGATGCCAGCCTGTATTCAGACTACATATATGGAACATGGTATCCTGGTCTCCCCAAAAAAAGCCCGAACTGCCTGCAATCAGCATTGACATGGAGCCAAATGGCATGGCCGATCCCCGTCTGTCTGAGCGTAAGCTTCGAGCTGGGGTACCAGAATGCAGAGCCTTATACTATTATAATTATAATTTTAGCCCGCCAAAGATGTAGCAAGTAACTAGCCGAAAGCCGCCATTACAAGTAGTGCTGGATGCCCGCTGATGTTACGTTGAATCTCTTGCTTCATGCAAAACTAGCACAGCACTTTAGTACGACAAAAGACGCCGTGAAACTTGATTACCACGGCAGAAACCACCACCAAAATTACCATCTTCTTCTTGTCCATAGAAGTGACTTACCAAATCCCTGAGCTGGTGCCACCGCATATATCTTGTCACCATAACCAAAACAAATAACTGCAGATTTCAATACGATACCGCTTCGACGTGTACGACTATCTGGTGCCAAGAACACGACCAGAATTGCATTCTTCAACACTGACTTACATCACATCGTTATCCCTCTTCCGTCAAGCCTTGCCCCCAGAAGAAGCTGAGAGTCTTCATCCCCAGGCGAGAAAGGTTCTTTGCTTCATTCCACAGTTTGTTGCCCGTCTACTCCTGGCTCGCAGATCCACGGGTAGCAAGTATAAGCCCAGGCCTTCCTAGTTGCCCCGGCGTATAGTCAGCAATAAAATCCCCAAAAAATCAGCTTACTTCTCGCCTCACTCAAATATCGCAAGAGTTATATTTAGGCACACTTCCTCTTTTCTATTTTAATTCATTGTCCTCTTTTCATCTTTGCTCGCCCATCATTGTGACTTTCGAGAACTTGCTTGTCTTTGTCTCTACAACTGTCTTCGACTTCTTTTCTTGATTCTTCCCTTCTCGGCCTCTGTCTTTAGCCTTCTCCATCTCCACACCTTAGTTATTGATTCCTATTCAGAGGTATCTTAGCTAAAAGATTATCTACTACCCAACATTAGGGCAGCCAACAGCATCATATCAGAAGTTAAATCGTGTTCTTATCACATTTAAAATGCTTGGTCACTGCTCCGACTGCTTTTCCAGTACGCTCCACGATGATGTCGTCTTTACAGGCACCATTGAGACCATTGCTGGCATCCCATCCTATGTTGCCCGTCCTACAGATGTCGTCAAAGATCAAGACAATGCCGAGAGAAAAGAGCCTCTTGGTGTCATTGTGATTCTACCAGACGTCTTTGGCTGGGAGCTTCCCAACACACGCGCGCTAGCTGACACCTATGCTCAAAGAACGCCTGCCGTTGTCGTCGTTCCCGATCTATTCAAGGGTAAGCCAAGTTACAATATATGTACTGTTAGTCTTTGATTACTGATTCGGATTGTGATAGGTCATGCTATCCCTGCAAAGGTTCTTAAACATATGGACCGCTTCAATGCGCGTCCCTCTAACTGGTTCAAAAGTTTCTTTGCCAGCCTGCGCTTCAAGCTAGCGCTAGGATTATACTACGTGCCGCTCTTCTTCGTCACACGCCCGCATGTATATAATCCCAAGCTCATCCGCTACCTACAGACCCTTCGTACATTGCCTATATCTATAACTGGCTCGGCCATGAAGCTCAACAGCCTCGGTGTAGCCGGTTTCTGTCATGGCGGCCAAGCCGCTGTCCGCCTCAGCCACGGACCATCCGGTGTTCTATCGCGTGAATCTAATAGTGTTGAACCGCTAATCGACTGCGCGTTCACAGCACACCCCTCACTACTCAAGCCTCCGCACGACTGGGAGCTGGTACAGTTGCCGCTGAGTCTGGCCAACGGTGACGAGGACATGATGATGAGTCGCGAGCAAATGGCTCAGGCGGTACAGATTATGGAGGAAAGGGAGAACTGCGAGGCACGCGTTTATCCCGGTGCAATGCATGGATTCGGCACCAGATCGAACCCTCTGGATCCTAAGCAGGCGGAACACAGCATGCAGGCACAAGATCAGGCCGTAGCATGGTTTCAGAAGCACCTGGCTTTCGACGATTGAAAGCCAGCACAAAGACTTAGAAGCTGACGGAGAGTTAGACATTGGCGGCAAAAACATCAACATAGACTATAGATTTTTACACATGGTTTCCTAGAATACTCCTTTCAACACTTCAATATTATAATAATAATAATAGTAATAATAATAATAATAATAATAATAATAATAAGTGCTACCGCTGAGCTTATTTAGACTAGTATCTGTTTGGATTTTTTAAGCATCTTTGTCTGAGCCCAAGGGAAAACTCTTGCCAGGCGGCATTAAAGACTAAAAACCACCACTCGTCTTATCTATCCTCCTTTGTTGCAAACGTCCTTGAATGGAATTGACTATACTATGTACATGGTAGTACTAGCAGTCTGTATGCCAATCTTGTCGCCATGGGGAAAACTAACAAGAATAAACAGCACAAAAAACAGATGCAGTAACATGCTGATAAAAATGCATCATGCTAGGGTTGTTAACCCTTATGGTGTCATAAGATGTGCACATTTTCACTTACAATGTCAGTTCAATATGAAAGATGATCACGTTGTTATGTTTTAGGTCATCTGCGTAACTGACTGGAAATAACATACCATGATATATACATAATTGTATCATCGTTGTGCCTTCTAAATGCAAAAGCTTTTAGATTGGAGACTCTTGTAATAGTTTAAGTAATAAAGATCTAATTTGTGCGCTTTTGTATAATATATTGCACGTACGTAATTGTAATGGTACTTGCCACTTGGCCGTGTTATACTATTATGTGTATTGTATTGTATTATAAGTAGTTAACGTCTACTGGAATCACGGAGATTATACACTATTATGTGAAATCTATCTACCTAAATGTATGTAAGTATGACGACATGTGTAAGATTTTGTGCATCTGTGGCGATAATCATGACGGTCACAAGTATTCTGAATCAAAAGCAATAACCGTAGAATGTTTAGTTATGTATTTCATATTACTAGTACTAGTTATTCATTACAAGGCATTTTATTAGAGGATAAGGCGCGGTAAATACCACCATCCAGTGCTAACAAAAAATAGTCATTTGATGGTGGGTTGCAAGTCATATGCAAATGTGGCACATGTCATGCTGTAGACTGTGTAAAGATCCTCCGGCTATCTGAATTGCTTTTTGAAGCAAAAGCTGTATGGCGCGAGTTTTTGTTTTAAATGACAATTTGAAAAAGCGTTGTAGTGATAGTATATAGTTGGATCCAGATACATTGTTTACGGGAGCTGAAGAAAGAACATAACATTAATGATATACTCTTTCTCCTTGCTGATAATGATGCTTTGGGTGAACGAGAACGAGGGCGTTGGAGTTCTTTCAAGATCTATCGGACCCTTGTTGTTGTGGAACTTGTGTGCTTTGACTTTTGACGCATAGATTTCTGCCGCACGAAGCGTATCGTGAGAGAATCCACCCAAAGGAATGTTTAGTAAGAAATGATCTAAAGACTAAGAGAATAGGGAATCACTTGCTTATGAATGTTTGGTTGAGACAGACAGAACAAGGAGAGATTGGCAAAAAAGGAAGAAAAAACTGGATTTAGTACTAAGATATAGAGATAGAACAAGGCTCTAAATTGTTCAGCCCTACAGCCACTTTGTGTTGCTTTTTTTGTTTCTCTTCTGGATGGAAGAAAAAGAAAACCGAGCAACCATCTTTGATCTGATCTATGCCTTGCGATAATGTCTATTGTATTGTATTGTATATAGTTCATGTCTACTGGAATCAGGGATATTATACGACGCCGGATTGGATACCGGACAGATTTCATGGCTACCCACAAGCCAGCTACTCAAGCTTCCGGTATACGAGGCACAAAAAGTCCCCAAGTCCTAATACTTGTTGTTATATTCGTCCACTTGATAAGCACAAAAAACCTAACAGAAAAAACACCTGTATAGTGATTATGTTTTTATATGATTTTGACTAGTCAATAATGCTATTATAAGGATTAATTGTTCCTTGTTAGCGTATTGGTTAGACTATCCCAGTGGCTTTATACCCTAAAAAAGGAAAAGAGGGATAAAGCACAAAGCCTGGAATATATATGAGGAGCTTGAAAGAAGAGGTTATACCTCTGTAAGTCGGACCCTAACCCTGAGTTAACGTCCCCTCTTGCCTTGTTTCTTCATTTTCATTTTATAGCTTTAACTCTCAGGGCAGTCAGTATCTTCATAGTTCCAGGATCTAAACAAGATTACTGATCAATGAAAAGATCCGCAGGGCGAAAAGCGACATGAAACAGGAAATCCCAGTTTACGTTGATAGGCAAGTAAAAGGGTGGTTTAAACGTGAGAAGGTTGAGAGAAAGAGAGAGAGAGAGAGAGAACCAATTCGGGTTTTTTGGCTTCTTTATTGCTGGGCCGTTCGTAGCAAAAGAGAAAGAAAAAAAAACAGAGTAACGCACGGCCTCTCGTTGTAAACCTTGAAATAAAAATGGACAGAGCCGAACTAAAGCCAGCCTCCCCAAGGTTTATTCCTCAAGTATTTGACTTAGTTTAGACAAGGAAAACGGAAAGGAGTGGCAGACGTTGAATATGCGCAGAAGTTGCCAGTTACTTGTGAGCTCTTGAGGTGACATACTTCGTTACTAATGTAGGAAGGGAAGAGAAGGGCGGAATGAGTAAATGCGTGAATGTGACGTATAGTGGCTGACTAACAGAGAGAAACAAAAGTTAAAAAAACGACAGATAAGTTTAGGAAGCTAGCTTTAGCTGGCCGTGTCATGCCCCTCCCCCTCTAGCCTGCAACGCAACGCCGCAGCTGTTGTTTTGCTTCTTCTTTTTGGGTCTCCTGTTCAGAGGCTTTTTGACTCGGACCTTTTCTCTTTTCTTCTTTTTCTTATTTGTATTTTTTCCTTCCTTTGTTTTATTCGTAGATCAGAAGCAAAAGCATCATGTCATTTTCTCGTCTTCACTTTTCTTTCCATCCTCCTTCTTCATACTGTTTTTCTAGACTGTCGAGACATACCTACGGCGGGGTTTGCTAGAAGCTTATTTCAAGAACAAACGACGAACACCCAGCCAATGAAAGCGCCCGTGGAATCTTAACACAAGTTTTGCTGTGCTTATACGACACATCGGATCTTATAGAGTGTAGCCATTGCCTCAATTTCAAAGCACCACAGAGCATTTTGTCCATCTACCCACACTGAAGACTCTCAACTGCAACTGTTCCAGAGAACCAGAAACAACTACTCGATTCTTTAGTGTTCTGCCTCCAATTGTCAGCCAAACGAGATCCGAACACCAGACCTGCAGGCCTGCTGCCTCTCCGCTTGCGTCATATCAACGTTGGTTTTCTGGCGCGCCGAGCAAGCGCTGCTTACCAGATTAGCCTTTTTGTTCCTCTGCATTCTGCCTGATTTCTCTCCGAGCTCTGAATTCTGAACTCTGCCCTTTTAGTTTTCTTTTTCTTTTCTTAAAATTGTAACCAGACTCGACCAAAAGTGGAACAGCCTGCCTTATAAGCAGCCCCTCATCTCCATCCCCTCTCTCTCTCTCTTCCTGCCATCTCGGGTTGCTCTTTCCAATAATCCATCACTCACCACAATACTAACTCTAGCCACGAAAGATGGTCTACCGCAACAGCGGATACCGCGATGTCTCTTCCGATGAGGAGCGCGTTACCAGCACCGTTCGCCGATACAAAGTATCTGCCCCCGGTGCTGTTACCACCAGATCATCACCCAATCCACGCTCCCGTCACCGCAACGCCTCGACCTCGGCTCTGGTAACCAGCGAGCGACCGCGCACTGAAATGATCTCGTCCAGTGGCGGCCGCCATTATGATGTCATGGAGACTGCCGCTGCCAACAACATGGCACTAGTGTATCGCAAGGACTGGTCGCGCGAGCGTCAAGAACGCGAGTATATCCCTACTACTAAGAACGTCGTCGTGCAGCGCTATGAGCGACCTGTTGTCCGCTATGAACGCCATGATTATGTCCATCCTCAACCGCTTCCGCCTCCGGCGCTGGTTCAGCAGAAACATGTGGTCAAGCACCGCCAGTATCGCCGTGACTCTGGCACCGAGGATGAGCGGAGCGACCATGGCCATTATCACTATCGTCGCCGCACAATTATTCGCCGGCGTAGCCGCTCGTCCTCCTCTGGTGGCTCTTACTATTCCGAAGATGAGCGTCGCGGCCATAGACGACGTCTGGCTGAGGGCGCATTGGCTGGTGCTGGTCTAACAGCTCTCATGCAGAGCCGCCGTGACGTAGATGGCGAACTGCCCGAAAATCGGGGGAGCAAGGTTATCGCCGGTGCCGCCTTAGGAGCTCTAGGTGCCGAAGCTCTTCGTCGTGCACAGTCTGCCCATGAGAGTGGGGAGCGCCACGGTAGTCTCCGTACAGCCTTAGGCGTGGGCGCCGCTGCCCTTGCCTTGGCAGGCACAGCACAGATGATCCAATCGCGCCGAGAAGACCGGGAACTCGATGCAAGAGGCCGTAGTCGGACTCGTATTGTCCACCACCACCATCATGACCATAATTACAGCCGCACGCCGAGCGTTGGCTCCCGAACTGAGAGCGAGATCGAAGAAAGCATCGAGAAACACCATGAAAGACGTCGTCTGCAGCCAAACCGTAATCGGAGCCGGAGTTTTGCCAGGATTACGGCTGGGGCTGCCTCTACTACTGCCATTGCCCATCGGATAAAGCACCGCCATCAGGACCTGAGCAGGAGTCGTAGCAGCTCACGAAGCTATACTTCTGACGAGGGCCACAGACATCACCACAAGCGTCATAATATCGCTAAAATTGCTGCTGGAACAGCCGCCACCGCCGCTATTGCTCACAAGTTGCACAGCAAGAGCCACAGTAGGAGCCGGAGCCGGAGCCGGAGCATGGGAAGACTTGCTGACTCTGTCTCTATCTCGCGCCACGCCCGACATCGCCGCGACCGAAGTCGAAGTCAAAGTAGCTCACGCAGTTATAGTTCTGAAGACGGGAAACACCACCGTCGTCGGCACAATATCGCCAAAATCGCTGCTGGGACGGCTGCAACTGCTGCTATTGCTCACAAGCTGCGCAGTCGAAGCCGTAGTCGTGATCGAGCTTACTCTAGTTCTTCTGATGAGGGGCGCCCACATCGCCGTCGTCACAGCGTCGCTAAGGTTGCTGCTGGCACTGTCGCTACTGCCGCCATTGCCAAGCAACTTAGAAGTCGTTCACGGTCGCGATCGCGGTCGCGCTCTCGCAGTAGAATGCGCAATGTCGGCCAGATTGCTGCGACTGGGCTAACTGGTATCACAGCCGCAAAGTTTCTTAACAAGGTGCGCGGTCGCTCGGGCTCTGACGATCGCCATCGCGACCGATCTCGTTCGCACTCTCGCTTCTCTCTGCGTCGTCTAGGCCGCAAAGATCGTGACAGACACTTAGACCGCGAGGATGACTTTGAAGAAACTCTGTATTACTCTGACGACGAAGGCAATCGTCATCACCGCGACGACAACTTTGTTGATGTGCGTGACACGGTGCGCACTCGGTCTCGCAGCCTCGGCCGATCGCGGTCGCGGTCGCATAGCCGTACTAGGTTCGTGGAGCCAAACCCGACCTTTTCTGTGATGTCAATACCGTCAACGGTGGCAGATGACGCTGGTGGTATGACTGAGGTTCACGAGACGGTGACCCGCCACACCTCGCGTCGCAACGCTGCCCCTGGTTCCATCGCCCCGACCACGGACGCCGTTATAGCCACAGCCTCGTCTATGAGAAAATATGCTGACGTGCCCGCTCCTGAACCTGTAGGCTTGGTTAGGTATGATTCTAGCCCTCAGCCGGCGCCGCCGCTGATGCGCCAAAACTATGATGTACCAATCCCCGCTATGCGTAGCGAGAGAGTTCGCAGCCGAAGCCGCAGTCTTAATCGCCGCACGGTTAATTACCGACGGGCACCCGGGCCAGAGTCTGGGTTTGATGCAGACTGGGAAGACAGCGACGGCCGCCATCCACAGCGACCTCATATGCCGCCCAAGAAGGAGAGTCATAAGCTGCGCAACTTCACGGCTGCAGCCATCGGCACCGGCGCTGCCGCTATTGGTCTTAAGAAGTTAAACGAAGAGCGCGAACGGTCAAGGGACAGAGAGCGTGACGAATATGAACGAGAAGCTGAAAGAAGTGATCGTCGCGCGCGTAATCTGCAGAAGGAGCTCGACCTGGAACGCCAAAGACGCCAGGAAGCCGATATAGTAGATGGCAGCGACAACCTTGCCAATACACGCGGCCGCTCGCGGGACCACGATAGTTACCATTCGAGATCGGCATCTCGTAATCGCACGGAAAGTAACATCGTCAACAAAAAGTATACTGAACGTCACCGGAGTCAAAGTCGGAGTCGGAGTCGGAGCCGCAGTCGTAGTCATGATCGCCTAGACGATGAATACTCCAACGTTCCACCATCACAACGTGGATCCCGTACACCAACCATTAGTAAGTTTCAAGCCACTTTTTTGCCTCCTAGACACACTGCAAACAAACCCCTTTCAACAGTCTCAACATCTTACCCAATTTCTGTATCGTAATTTCTTGCCTACATTCCTCTCGATTGCCTTTTGTTCCGTGTATTTATGTTTAGTTGTTATGTGGCCTCGACCTAACGCCTGCCGCTCTCTTGCTCAGAAGAAACCACCGCCACTATAAGCAGCGTCAGCACCTCAAGTAGCAACCTACCCCAATCCCTCTCTCCTTCCTATACTGCGTCACCTCCCCGCATGTCCTCTGCTAGTCCCGCCCTGGGCCCCTCTTCGCCCATGACTTTACCTAGCAAGGCAGACAAGGGCAAGCGGCCATCGCGACTAGCTATTCAGGCTGCACCGGTCGAGACGCCGTTGTTCTCCCCGGCACTTTTTTCTCCTGCTGCGTCGGCACCATCGCCCCGTCCACCCAGGGTGTTCAAGCCGTATCGCCCGCCACCACCGGCTGTTCCAGAGGCGCCATTGGACTACTTTTCTTCAGCGTCGCCGATTACGCGCGAGTATAACTCGTCGCCGGGTGCGTTCGACTTCAATGATCAGGACGGTGGAGGTGATACCGACCATAGCTTCATCCCGCCGTATCCTGTTACCCCTGGAACCGATGAGCTGCCTCCGCCGCCGATTAGCTTCCCTACAGAGCCCGTGCCCACTCTCAAGTCTAATCCCACGCCACGTCACCCCGGAACTAACTCATCCCGAAATTATGTGAGTTGATTGATGTAAAAAAGACAATATAAGTCAAGTGACTCAATGTTAACCACCTGTGTCTTTGAGGCGTAAACGTTGTTTCCAAGTTTGAAAGGTTAACCAGTGAGACCGTGATAGTAATCGATGATTATGATGCGCCGAGCAGCACAGTAGCCACATCTACTTCTTCATATGAAGAGCGTCGAGATCGCCGTCGTTCTGAGCGTCGCAGAGGCCTATCTCTTCCGCCTTTGTCTACACGAAATATGTCAGCAACATCTCTCACGCCGTCACAACTATCCTTTGCCGAAGGGCTCTCTGAAAAAGGTGTTACTTTTGGGCCCATGTCACCTCAGTCCTCACGTACCATTGTCGATCTCCACGAGGCATTGCCTGTCAAAGAGCGAAAGCGGCGTGAGAATCAAAACGGGCTAGACCTTGTGGTAGCTCATGAATCAGACGATGCCGACGACGAAAGTGACGATGACCTAACAATATATCCTTCTCCTGACGATGTAGAGGAGCTGCCCGCACGGTTTGACAGCTTTGGTCAGCCACTAGCGTCTGGGGCGCGTGATGGGATACCACAGCATCGAGAACGTAGAGGAGGGAATATGAGGTCGGGGGAATTTGAATTTAATCCGAGTGCGGGGGAGCACGTTCACGGTTTTTGGAAAGTAATGTCGTCGGATCCGCAGATGTTAGATGAGATGGCTGGGGACGTCAAAGGCGGCCTGACAGGCGAAACACCGTGGCGCAGAGTCGCTGGAAGCATGTTTGGGCGATTTTCATCAGGGCGCAAGAAGCAACGCGAGCGCCACGGATCGCTTTGAATGAGATTTTGAGATAGAGGTATTGAAAAGGATTTCACCTTTTTGATAGAAAATATACTAGCAGATTTTATTTGCTTTTTCCGTTTTTACGGAAACAGCTGGTTCGGGCATTTTTGTGTTAGTAAGCGCTTGCCATTTTGTTTTCTGCGTTCTCTTCTGTCGAATTCATGTTTCTGCTTTATACCACATGAATGCCAATTCTGTTTATTCTCTTCACTTCACTTCAGCGACTTATGGTTGGTGTCGATTTTGGAAAGGGTCAAATCAAATATATTCGTGTGTGTTTGTACTCTATGCTAAAAGCCACTCGGGCTTGGTCAAGTTAAATCTATAACTCATCGTGGTTGCTTGCCTCGGACGACTTCACCGGCTTTCCAAATTCCTCGTCGAGGTTCACGCCAATCTTCGCTCTCCATTTCTGCCATAGCTCAGAGAAGTCCTTCTCCATCTCCTTGTTCATTTGGTCCGGAAGAAGTACAGTGTACTCAACATAAAGACTGCCAAACTTGGTCTTGTGGTACACATCGTCGCCATCCTCGTGCCAAATAGGCATTCCTTCGTTGGCAATCTTCTCGACATGGCCAGGCTGAATGACTTGGCCCTTCTCACGCTTCAGCTGGACCACGTGGCCATCGAGATGCGTAATGTTGCGTGTCCAGTCTCCCATCCACGCTTCACGCAGCGATAGCAGCTCGGTCCAGTACAGATCGTTGTCGCGTCTACGGAAGAAAGTGCCGTCGACGTGATCCGGATTGTCCTCTTCTAGACCTGGTGGCTTCTCCACTAAGTTGAGGATGAGATCACCGGCTACCCAGTCCGGATCGGCATCAGCTTCATTTTCGTACACCACGCGCGAGTCACGCTTCGCGCCACGGCCCATCTTGAACTGGATGGGCGTCGACTTGCGCACCACACGCGCACCATCGCAGACCTTGCACTTGTGCTTAACAATCTTTCCACGCTTGTTGCAGTGGTCGCACGGAACCTGCATCTGCTGGTACATTCCGGGGGCCAGGAACTGTTTGACGAGACGGACGCCATGGCCGGCGCACTGTGGACACGTTTCGACCTTGCCATCAGCCGAGCCGCTACCAGCACATTGCTCGCAAATATGTTGCTTATCCCACTGCAGCTCGGTGTCAACACCGTTGTAGAAATCGCGTAGCGACATGCCGACACGCAGTTCCATGTTAGGGCCGCGGCGCTGGCGCTGGTCAAAGTGGCCGCCGCCACCGAAGAAGCGCGAAAATAGATCGAATGGGTCGTGGCCGCCTTTGCGGCCGCCACTGTCCTTGTGGCGCTTGATGCCATCGTGGCCATGTTGGTCGTAGATCTTGCGCATGTCAGTGTCACTCAGGATTTCGTAGGCTTCGGACACCTGCACGAACTTTTCTTTCGCTTCAGCATCGCCATTGTTCTTGTCCGGGTGGTATTTCTTGCTGAGCTGTCGATACGCAGACTTCAATTGCTTGTCGGTAGCATCTTTTTTGAGGCCGAGAACCTGGTAGGCGGAAGAAAGACATAATTGTTAGCTAACGGGCACACAGATGATATATCTCGGCGAAAATTCACCTTGTAGTAGTCTTCGGCACAGAGAGCAAGCTGACAAAATGCTACCAATAGCAATAGTAGGACAGTTGCCCTCAGCATCATAGCTGGAATGTGGGTGAGATGGATGGGATGTCTTTCCAAGTCACACCCAGATTGGAACTGAACAGCCTAAAATGATCTTGATTCAAAAGCAGAAATCGCTATTTGTGGCTACGCCTATAAAACTTGGCTAGACTTGAAAAGCTCAACTATACTCTCAGGTTGCCGGTATATTAGCAGCACGAATCAATTGCCAAGTCCAGAATCGTGTTCTCGTAGTTATGAAGCAAAAAGTAGAGATAAAAAAAAGCACTGCAGCGCAACCAGATACTAGTAGTACTACTAGAAATGTGAAATTGACAAGCTGTTAACAAACAGTTACAAGTCGCAGAACTACTGATAAGACCCATTTTTCGTCGCTATCGGGCTGCGGCTATTGGCTAATTGGGAGCTGGGTTTGCAAGGGCCTGCTAGCTCAACTGCGAGCATAATGTAATGTGTAACAGGCGATGCGGATCCTAGAGTCGGTTTCAATAGAAAAGAAAAAGAAAGAAAAAATATCAAACTAAGGCGTGTTCTAGAAGTCTAATGTTTTTTATAATGCCATGCATTGAATGCATCACCTTCATTCGGAAACTGATATTGTCCAGCATCAGATCTGCCTTGTAACCTAGAGATGACAGATTCAAGAGTTTACATTTCGGCTGGCTTAACCCTAGCAAAACCTCCATTCTGTACTATGATAGTTCAATAATCAGGTTGATCATGCCTTTGTAGATTAGAGTAAAATTAAATGACTGCAACTTCCCCATATTCTGATAGTAACTTTTATTATTTTTTTTAAGTTCTTTATTATCGTTACTCTTACTCAGTTTCGAGAACTATGAAGATGGCTAGGCGAGTCCTAGCCCACTATGAACACAAAGCATACAGAAAATCAAGCGCGAAAGTTGGGCCCCGCCGAAGCTGGATTTGGAGGTTGGGCCCGTCGAAGACGGGTTATCAACATGGTAGTCCTTCAGATCCAGTGACTCTTTCCACAGAACTACCCATGGGGTGTGTTAGCCCCGCTGAAGCAGGATATAGGTGGTGAACTAGCCGAAACCAGCACCGGTATGCGGTACCTCCGATAGAGAATACCATGGTTATCCTACAGACGTAGGATACCTAAGTTAGAGTCAGGATTTTTGGAAGTTTGCGCAGGCCGGTCTGATAGTAGCTACTACGGTAAGCTTTTATACAGACAATGTCCATTCAACCCCATGATTAAGCTTACTAGAGCTTCCTTCGCGTATCCACTTACCTTACTTCCCCGTCGCAATCACGTGATAATCCACATTCTCGGTTCATTATGGCCGTCCCGTGCTCACTTCAAGCTTCGCACGATCGTGAGGCGACTATAAGCAGTGAACGGACAACGAACGACAAACAGCAAAGTACAACGTTGCGGTAATTTCTTCGATCGACTCTGCGATCAATTGGCATTCGTGCTGTCATCGCAGCCTGTTTGTATGGCGCTTGAGCTATTCAAAGATGTACAGGTCTGCTTTCCCTACGATACAAAACAATGATGGCAATGCTCTATATACGACCCCCGCTTCTCAAGCTAACAATCACCGGTCCCACAGAAGAAGCTCTTTGTTGTAATCCCTTCTATCTTACACGTCACTGCCCTCAAATCACGATGAGAGCCAGCTTCTCTCGTCACGCCTATCGGCCCTCCGCAGCGATCATTACAACATCAGCCTTTGCGGTGGTTTCAATTCCACCAGCTTCCAGGAACTGCTGTACCCATATAGCGAATAGCCGTGGATTATTTCTATCTTCTGCTCAGCATGTTGCTCGGAAAGCGCCGTCAGGCCCTTTGGGCCCTATTGGTCAAAACCGCACGTTTATTGGCATGTTCAACAGCAACAAGCATGTTGCGAAACTGATAGAGCTAGAGCCCGGCTGGGAGGTCATTCTAAAGTGGGTTGGGCGAGCGAACGATAACTTGCGCCCACAACTGCGCACTACTCTGATGCGCGCCTTCAATGATCTATTCACGTACAAGAATCGATACAAAATTCCTGTAAACAGCTCACAGGCCAACCAGTGCTACCGGCTGTTCCAGTATCTACTTGAAGATCCACTGGAAGAGGGCGGCAAGGACTTGACTGTTGAAGAGCTCGTATCAGCTAGACAGGCGCTGATAAGACCGCCAAAAGACAATCCAATGTATCATATGGCATTCTCGCGTGCCTTGTACGAAGAGATACAGAAGCGCCGCCACGAAGACCGAGATGGCGTGTTTGGCGATGCTATCTCAGAGTTTGAGCAATCGGATGACGGCAGCCAAGAACAGGTCACTGAAGTGTCAGACCCAGAAGCCCTTGATCCAAACCCGTCACGGAGATACCCCAGCGCAGACAACGATGATTTCCGTTGGTACCTTACTGCAATGTCACAGTACGGCGAAGCCAGCGAGGCGTCTGATTTATTGAAGCCATACTGGGAACAAATCATGCTCAACGACCAGATTTACAAAGGAAGCAAGTCATTATGGATCAATGTGATGCGCGGCTTAGCAAAGGAGGGCAAGGAGAAGGAATTGATCCAGACTGTAGAGTTTGCAGAACTAGCTGGCGTCGAATATATGCCAGCATTCCACGAGGTCATGACTGTATTTTACGCACAACGCGACAAAGTCAGCGAAACACAGCTTTGGTTCCGCAAACCCATCTATGGAAGATGGCAACCAACCGCACGCACGTACTATGAGATTCTCAAGTTCTGTACTCGAACACAACAAAGCCGATGGGCCAAAGATATATTTCAGAATCTGATCGAGTCCAACCCACGAAAACCTCTGTGGGACGTTAGTTTTCAATGGGCTGTTCTATTTCTGGGGAAAGAAACCCAAGACATCAACCGCATGTTCCAGGTTATGATACAGAACAACCCAGATAACGAAATGCTACGGCCCGATATTGAAACGATAAATTGCTTGATCCGCGCAGCAGCGGATCGCCACGAGCCGCTATTAGCCGAGCGGTTCGGCACGCTGGCAACAGAACTTGGTATCAAGCCCAATTCCAATACTCATATATTGCAATTGGAATACCGGCTTGATGCTGAAGACATGTCTGGCTCCAAAGCTGCATACTACGACCTGCAGCTTGCAGAAAGTAGTGCGGACGAAGATGTTCCCATAGTTAACCGGTTCATTCGAACGTTGTGCCATTCTCGCACGCAAGACCTTCAATTTGCCAAGCGAGTGGTATCTGACCTCGAAGCCCGCTCTATCACACTTGAGCCTGACACTGTGGTGGCTCTATCGATTGCGTTCTTGAAACAAAACGAAAGTCGTGATCTTATCGACACGCTGTCACTGAACGTCTTCCAGTTCAGTGCGGGCCAGAGAGGCTCGATCAGAGAAGCCTTCATTGCATTTATTCTCGATCCTAGCAACTCACTAGAGCGCGCTTGGCAAGCATATAATATGCTACACCACTTCTTTGCAGAAACAAGTCGCGAAGATCGTCTGCGCGCAATGGAAGGCTTCTTCCGCCGCAGTGATGCTGACAAGGCGTCGCAAGTGTTTGCCAATATGCGCAACCATTTCAACGCCGACGTTCATCCGACCACAGAAGACTACGTGCGCACTCTGGAGCTTCTTGCTGTATGCCCGTCCCCAGAGGGCTTGAAGCGCGTATATTCCTTACTAAAGATGGACTCCAATGTATGCCCAAGCACACAGCTTTACAATGCCATCATGATGGCCTTTGGAGCGTGTGGTCAGCATTCGCGTTCGGTGGAATTCTGGAACGAGATTGCGCATTCGATCGAGGGCCCGTCATATGAGAGTATTGCCATCATCTTCTGGATTTGCGAGCAGATGCCGTTCGGCGACAGGACGGCGCGCACAATCTGGCGCAATTTGGAGAAGATGGAGATCGATATCCCAGCCAAGGTTTCAGCGGCATATGCGGGGGCTTTGGCGGGTAATGGAGTGATAAGTGATGTTATCACCTTCTTAAAGGGCATGGAGGCTAGCATCGGTTATCCTCCAACAGCTGACATGTAGGTTATCCTAGCTTGCATCCTTGTGTATACACAAAAAAATATGTCGCTTACTAACCTTTGATGATCACAGGCTTGGTATTGCTTACAACGCTCTTCCGGGGCAAGACCTCCAGCGCAGCTTCGAAGGCTGGGCTAAAACAACATTTCCTAGACAATGGATGGATCTCGAGGGTATTGGCCGTGATGTGACAGTCCATTTTCTACAGAAATTCCGGGTTGTTCGTGAACTGAGAGCATAAAAAATTAAAACAGTAAAGGCCAGGCAGACGTTCTCCATCCCAGTAAGTCGTCTAGTTACCCACAAAACCTACAGTGTATAAGTATGATTTGAGAGTTGCATCCCTTGCATTTTTCCTCCTTTTGTTTCTGTTTCTTCCTTGCGATTTATATCTAGCATTTCTGCTGTTTATTCTACGCTTGATGAGTTTCGGCCTGTATCATAAGCTATTTCTTTTGCATCTAATGGACTGACTTATAATCACTGGGTGTATATATTGCGTGAAGCAAAAGAAACAAAGTGCTTGTATTGGTACATATACATGTGTGATGAGGGTTATAGAATGAGTTATAAGTGTTGTATATGTAATACATCAACAGCCAAGATTGACTATTACAGACCTTCACGGACTTCGGCGTGACAAATACATCATTATACAGATCTAGTCGCTAGCAAAAGACCATGGGAGCTAGTTGGTGCTACATGAGCTGCTTACCATTTGCTCTTACGAGTGCCGAACTCTGCGCGTAATATTTCAGGATGTCTATGGACTGAAGGGTGAAGACCAAGACCGATGGCACGGCGGATTGCCTTGGCGACCTTACGCTGATTAACTGGCCTCAAGCCGGTCAACTTGCTGTGCTGGATCTGACCGAAGCTGGTGGTGAAGTCGGCAATAAAAGAAGCGTTCTATCGGAGTGAATTAGTAAACGAGCTGGCATAGGAATCTGATATCCATGGAGAGAAGGAAGAGATAACTTACCGCGTACATATCCATGGGGTTGATTCCTAGGTAGTCGATAACATCGGCATTCCGTTGACGCGAGCGCTTCCACTTCTTCATTTCAGAAAAGCTCAGGTCACGCGGGGCATACACGTCACCGCGCTTCCACTGGCGGGGCGCCTGACGCAGATAGTCCTCGCTAATCTTGCGTTCTTGCATCTCCTTCTGTGTAGCTAGTGAACCGGAGATGCGGTTCTGGTTCTGCGTCATCAGACGCAACGCATGGTCAAACCGCGGGGGCGGCGCCCGGCGCGTTGGAGCTTCTAGGTCGAGCAGGGCGCGCGATGGGTTCTGAGGGGCTGTTTAATGAACGGGCGGAAGAAGGCAGCGCGGGTTTTGAGTTAGTGGTTGGCACTACAGAAGGCTATTAAAAGGGTCGGGGCGTACCGGCAGCAATGGGCACGCTAGAGAAAGTCCGGATAAACAGGCTAGTTAGGAAGCCGGCAGGCTTCATGGCCAAGGACAGTGGTGATCTCGGGGCCATTGTGTCTGTGTATGTTCGGCCTGCTCTCTGCAACTGTTTCCTTTACTTTTTGTTATTCCCTAGGAAGTGATGGCTGAGGCTCTGAAAGTTAAACCTGCGGTAATAGATAGATGACAGGTTAGTTCTTCTTTCTCGGAACCACTTTAAAGCATCTCCCGCCCGGGGGTCTCTATTTTGGTGATGTTCCTAGGCTAAGCGGTCGGAGTGGTCAAATTTTCTGCCGGCTCTCACCGCTAATGTTTTTGAGTGGACGGCCCCGCTAAAAAACTTTCCTAAAGCCTTACGAACGCAAAGCTTCAATTAAGCGCTCATTTAACGGCAACGACGACAACAGTAACAAAACACCATCTAATTGAAGTTGGCCTGTGAAGAACCAAACCCTTGACTTATCTATTGCCCCCAGTCTTCAGTTCACAATGGTTCGCAAGCTCAAGTACCATGAGCAAAAGCTCCTGAAGAAGGTTGACTTTGTCAACTACAAGAAAGACGAGCATCGCGATGCGAACGTCGTTCGTCGCTACATGATCCAGAAACCCGAGGATTACCATAAATACAACCGTCTATGTGGTGTATGTTGATTTCTAGCATCAACTTCTAATTCCTTCTATATAATCGTGTTGTCTTGTAACTGACCCGCATCACTTGGGTAGTCTCTTCGCCAAATGGCACATCGCCTCAGTCTCCTTCCCGCCGACAACGCCGTGCGCCGCAAGCATGAAGAGCTTCTCCTGAACAAGCTACACGACATGGGCGTTCTCGGTACCACATCCAAACTCTCAGCCGTCGAACACGACGTGACCGTTGCGGCCTTTGCGCGCCGACGTCTGCCCGTGGTCATGACTCGCCTGCGCATGGCCGAGAACGTCCAGGCTGCTACCAAGATGGTCGAGCAGGGTCATGTCCGTGTTGGTACAGAGACCATCACCGACTGTGCGTACTTGGTGACTCGAAACATGGAGGATTTTGTCACGTGGACTGTAGGCAGCAAGATCAAGCGCAACATCATGAAATACCGTGATGAGCTGGATGACTTTGAATTGCTGTAAAGTAGTTGTCGGACAAAATATATATGCTTGAAGGGGCTGGGTAGTTGTTGTTGACGGAAGACGGTGGCCATAATATCCCATCTTTGCGTTTCCTTCTGTTGTTGGGTTTACCGGCGTTTCATCTTTGCTGCTTACTATTCCTTGGGACTGGCGTTTGCATGTAGTATATATTGCAGATTTAGACGATACATGATCAGTATCACTATCAATCCATGGCGTTTTGATTTACTAAGATTTAATCATTGATCAACAAAAAACATATAAGAATATATCCGTATCTTTGAACAACCTTTCAATATCATCTCGAAAGTTCATGTAATGCTGCTTACGTTGGGCATCTGTGATTCCGATATCGCTTTCTATGTAGCATTCGTTATAGTTCGTTTATTTTTTTGGTACCGTTTTCCTATAATGGGGTGCTGCATGTAACATTAGACTATTACGGCTTTTTAACAAGAGCTGAATCCTACACTATGGTGGACAAAATCTTCCATTAATTATATCGAATTGACACTCATATACATAGTATGATAAAGACAAGATACTGACCTTATCTCAACTAATATATCTTGTCTTTTCATGTAATTAGCGCTAGCTTCGTTTCCTTCTTTTCCTAACAGCAAGGCTTCTCCTATTTCTTTGGCTCTATCTCCGGTTCTCTGTGCATGACCAGCATCCTACTTTATTTCATCTCAACAACTCATCCTCAAAGTCATGGCAGTTGAGAGTCAAACGCATAAACAACCTAGCCATTATAAGGGCTTTGCCGCCGGAGTGTTTTCCGGCATCGCAAAGCTATCCGGTAGGTCAACTCTCCAATCGTAATCATTAGACTTAGCACTAACAAGACCTTTTAGTTGGTCATCCATTTGATACCATCAAAGTCCGGCTGCAAACTACTGATTCCGCTCGTTTTAGCGGTCCTCTCCAATGCGTAGCCCAGACTCTGCGCAATGAGGGCATCTTCGGCCTCTATAAGGGCGCCACGCCGCCGCTAGTCGGCTGGATGTTCATGGACTCCATTATGCTGGGTAGTCTGACCATCTACCGCCGCCTCGTAGCTGACAATCTGTATCACTCGCCGCCATCGCCGTCGGGCCAGCGTGCCTTCTCTAACATGCCGACCATGGGTCACGGCATCGCGGGTATCATGGCCGGCGCTACAGTCAGCTTCATCGCAGCTCCCGTCGAGCATATCAAGGCGCGCCTTCAGGTACAGTATAGCGCGAACAAGGCAGAGCGGTTCTACCATGGCCCTGTAGATGCAATTCGGAAGATATATGCCCATCACGGCGTCCGTGGCATCTACCATGGCCTGGGCGCTACGATGATATTCCGCACATCATTTTTTTGCTGGTGGACGACATATCACTTGTTCTCACAGTGGTTCGAAAACAACACAAAGCTCAGCGCGCCTGTGGTCAATTTCTGGGCCGGCGGCTTGAGTGCCCAGGTCTTCTGGATCACGGCATATCCGTCAGATGTTGTTAAGCAGCGGATCATGACTGACCCTTTGGGTGGAACCCTAAATGATGGAATGCCGAAGTTTACTCGGTGGACAGATGCTGCCAAAACAATTTACAGAGAGGCTGGATGGAAAGGTTATTGGAGAGGGTTTGTCCCTTCGTTCTTGAGAGCATTCCCAGCCAATGCCATGGCTTTGGTTGCCTTTGAAGCTGCTATGCGGACGTTGCCGTAAACGTATAACCTGACAATGATACGATAAGATACCCAAGACAAGTTCAATGCAAAAAGCATATAGTGATATGGTACAGGTTGGTAGTTGCCAGTATAGTTGGCGCTAACTTGTAAAGGCACGGTTTGAAAAGTTGGATGCCCGTAGTACAGATACCCCTTTGGTAAGAGTAGCATAGACAAGATATGAAGATAGTTACATACTTCGCAAGTTATATAGAAAATAGACAAGTCACATATATGATGAGTACTTAGTTTCGTCATAGCAGTAGTAGCCTGATACTACATTGTGTGGTGAATTTATTACTGAGAGACCTTTTCAAGATTCCCGTTTCATGCTTCCAAGCCTAGCACATTTTATTGCGGAAAAAAAAGGAAAGACGTAACTCCCCAACCATGGTTCCCAGAGAAAAAAAAGGTATTTTTTACTTTTTTGGATTGAGAAAGATGCAAGTTTTTATTTAGTGTTTGTAACACATTTTACTCGTCATCATCCTCAGCCTCGTCGTTGACGACGTTGAAGAACTTGAGTTCGTACACACCCTTGGAGGTGGCAACAACGCGAAGCCAGTCACGGAGCTGGTTCTTCTTTAGAAACTTCTTGGTCCTATAGTAATAAGGTATGTTAGTCATCAATTCAGATGTATATCAAATCGAACATTTTTACAGTCCGCTCTACATCATATCTGGCGTAAAACATATGCCAAAATTCGACTTTCCGAGGCTTTGGTATGGTGTATGCATACAGGTACTTCAGGTAACGACCAGACAGCTCGTTGTGGGCAACGATCTCGACCTTGCCATCAGCAGTAGGGGTGACGATAATGTTCTCGCCCAGGTTGCCGACACGGCCCTCAACCTTGATCTTCTCCTGCAGGAACTTGGCGAAGGCAGGGACATCGAAGATCTTATCGCTAGCGGGCTGCGAAGCGTTGATGACAAACTGTAGACACAGATAGCTGATTAACAATGTGCCCCAACGGTTGTTATGAAAGGGGACGAAGCGGAGGATATTGGAGTAGTTTGTTTTCTTACCTTCTTGGTCACCTTGGGACCCTTCACGTTCTTCTTCTGCTATGGGAAAAAATTATAATGATTTAGCCTACTGCATCACGGCATTCGTCTCGACGAGTAGTGGGCAAGACGTAGCCCAACAGCAAAGCAATATCATGTACATACAGGAGCCATTTTTGATAGATTGGGACGTTTTAGTCGATGGATATCGATTTTGTGTCGGTTGGAGGGTATAGAAACGCAAAGAAGTTATTATCCTGCGTGTGAGGTCGAAAAATAGATTCGAAGAGATGTCGTTATCTTACAATGACGATAACATAGAAAATTGATAATCTACCTAACGAGATCCACACCTAAAAATGTTTCTCTTTCTTCGGTGGGGTCGAAAAGGTCATCGAATTAGGGCATCTTGTGTGTGTGGCGTCGGTGGGGTACTCCAATTTTATTTACTGAACTGTGGCGTCTGTTGGATTTACGCAAGGGTAGAATTCAAGGTTATGGCTCAAGTAGTGCACAGGCTAGAATAGTGCATTTCATACTTACCTGATTAGATAGCATTAGACGTCATGTCAGGTATGACAATACCTCCAAGGATTATGGATGATATAATTCCGGAAGGTATAAGCTGAGATATTATGCAACAGTGAACAGCGTGCATATATCCTTTATTCAATATGATCGACGATAATTCCTGCCAGCGAGCAACAGAAAAGAGATCCTAGGGCTTTTGGAACCAATACGCTGATTTTGTGATTTCTCGATTTTGTGTATGGCCACCTTCGTCGTTTGACCTAGCTTCCACATGCCTCGGCAGCAGATTCTGAATGGGACTCTTGTTTGGGTTGTTATCTCTTCCCTATCTTCATATTCTGCCCCTTGGTTTCTCCTTAAAACGCTAGATTTGCCGCATGACCTCTTGGGTTAATACATCCATTTCAGAAGGTCATAGGTTACGATGGCCTGCCTGTTGATTTGAGGCCCAGCTTCAGCCCAACAAAGCCTATCACTCAGTAGCAACTCCATCAGCCCTCTTCTTTCTCTCTCTCTTTCTATCTTTCTGTCACGGTCTTCATAGGTCTTCGTCTTTCGTTTTCGCATCTGGCGTCTCCTTTGATCACATCTGAACATATCTCAGTTGCAAGGCCCCATTCTTGCATCTTCTGTCGAGTTTTAAAACAGCGCCCAGATGTGACTGATCACCGCTGTATATTCTTTTATTCTTTTCATTATTTCTAACAAGTCTTGGCTACGAAGTCACTCTCCATAAATACTTGGGGTTTCAGCCACCAGTAGTACTACTACACATATTGCGCATTTGCGTTATTAGTGACAGTCAATAGATAGGTCGACAGATAACTGTCAAAAAAGACATACAGTAGCGACAAGCAATATCGACGACGCTTTCTTAAGGAACCTAACATACTGCCTCAATTAGCAGACGTTTTTCCTTGTTTGCCACGATGCAACAATGCCTTTCCTTTAGCCTTTTTGTTCTCTCTTTCAAATCAAAAACCTTAATCTTGTCAGTCTTAGCAAACTAAGATTCACGGTTCATTTAATCTTAACACTGCACATTATTTCAATCTTAGCCCTCAGTCTCGAACAAACTAACTGGCCGGCCTTGTTTAGGTATTGCTACTCTCTAATAAAACATCCCAAGGGCCCTCCTGGGGTTTGTTTGTTCTAGGGACGTTACTCTTCAGGACTTTAATCTTCTGCAACCAAGTGCCCACTAACTTATAGCATGGCTTTTAGCTGGCTGACCAATGCTTGATTTAATGTGAGATTGGTGTGCCTTGTTAAGTGGTCATCTTTGAAAGCTGCAAGAAGCAAGCATCGTTCAGCTTCATGTCCTAGTTAGATCCTTTCAAGTCAAAGCCACCAGCTAACAACCAACAAATAGAAAACGCAACACAAGTACAGCTCCTCTATGACCAGGGAACATACCGGGAGCTTGTCATCTAGTCTATCTGTAACAGTCATTTTAATGCGGGCTAGGACACAACAAATAACTCAAATCGAGGGTCAGTTGCTACCTCGGACTTGCCGCTATCAACAGAATTCATCTGGTGGCTCTGCTAGGCGCCGCTTTGCTCTCCAGACTTCTCGTGTCCAAGATGCCGGGACAGAAGGTGGCAAACAATGCTGGCTCATCACACACTGGCGGGGAGGGGATTGTCATAGGTTGGGTATAAAAATATGAAAATGCCTGGGCTGATCACATCACAAAGCCCATAATACGTAGCAACAACATATAGAATGGTCAGATCTCATCACAATGGCAAGCCCCAAAAACAAGAAGAAGGAAAAACGAAGAATGTGATGAAGAGCGTAAGATGCATGTACATGCTCTGAAAATAGTTATTTAGCTTCGATCACATCTTAGACTTCCTCCAGAGCAGCTGCAGCGACCCCCACAAACCAGTATGTCAAGTTGATAGGGCCAGAAGAGCCTGACCAGTATGAATATTGCAGTATGTTGGATGTTTCTCCTTCTGTTTCTCTGATCCGGGAACTAATACAGAACCACAAGCTACTTTCCTCTCTAGTGGGTGATAAAACAACGTATATATCTAGACATAGTAAGGCCGCCCCCCCCCCTTTTCCCTCAAACTACAGAAAGTCAGCGCAAGAAAGACAACAAAATGCTGCAAATAAGACATGGAGCAAGTAAATAAGAGGTGACATCATTGCACTGCCCGAAGGACTGCATTGCCTAATCAAGTAAGCCATATGTCCGTCTCTGGCTGGTATCTTTGTGAGGAGGGGATGTTTGGAAGCTGCTACCAGCGCATAACGAAGAATTTACATAATTGGGAAAAGGTTTGAATGGGGCGGAGAGTCTTGTTGCTTCCTCTTAGGCATCCTATGTTCCTTCACTGTAAAATTGACTACAGATCGTTATGCCAATGTGCGAAAAGACGCTTAGAGTAAGCAAATATCACAGACAATTACTAGATGCAAAAAGCCCGGAACAAACTGAAGCCCATAGAGCCTAGATGCCATAGACGGTCAGGCCCGGCTAGTTGTTCCACCTAACATGAAGGCATCTATCGCATTATCATGGCCTTGCGTTCTCAAACCGTAACAACACAAAGCCCACTCACCCCCCCCCCTCCCCTTCCTTCGTCCCCGAAAGAGAGCGGATGGGTAGACTATGACCACAAGGATTCAGATTTTGGTCAGCGACTGCCACTTGCAGACATATAACGAACTTAACTTGTTATGGCTCAAGAAAAAAACCCGATAGTAACGCTATAATTGTGGACAGATATGGCGACAGTTTAATACGTATAGATAGAATGGTTCTCGCTAACTTGGGAGACATCGCTTAAATTGGTCGACTCGAATCTAGAACTTGTAGAGTCTGCTTAAATGCCTGACCCTTATCAATATCGTAGAGACTATATCCTAGCGAGGAATAAGCAGGAAGGTAAGGAGGAAGGGGGTGGTAGTACATGTGTTTGCTGTGATTCGCAGGCATGGCTATATAACGTGGTTCATAATAATATGACCACGAAGTAAGATTGCTATTATGAATCTATAGCGAACAATAATATAGGTTCTATCTGGCAACGTCCTTCCTCTTTTATTTGGTGGCCGGCTCATTGGACAAACCAAAAGTATACTATGACGTAGTTGGTTTAGTATTGGGATAATTGAGTTGCCGTCCGGGCCCGTTCTTGATGCCCGAAGGAGTCACACCAACACCAAGCTAACGCAGACTCAAGTGTTCATGATGCAACTTTGCCTGGCTCTAAAGCATGAGGTCCCAAGTTTGCAAGTTTTATTATGACGCGAGTTGCCTTCGGGGGCCGAGGGGGGCGGAAGTGTATGGACAACCAGCAATAGCATTGTTGAGATAGTGTTAATAATAATATTGGAAGTTTTTGAACATGGCGATACATAGTAGATATATCAATAATATATAAACTGTCACGTTCTTTTTTGTACTTGATAAGTCAAGATGAATACGATGAGATTAGCACTAGCGACAGTAGCTTCAGTGCTTGGCCGTGATGTCAAGGGCTTGACTTAGTGCTTCGACGAGAACACTAAGCATTAGACTGAAACAGAAGATATGCAGGAGTTCAGTAAGTCACAACAATGTCTGGTTAGGCTAGTACAAAGCTAAATATAGCATCTTGTCATTACCAAGGCGTATAGCTATACCAATTCATATACATATACAGATTATAATACGGACATATTATCATGGAAGGTAGCCAACCTGCAACATCACACTGGCGATTAGATGAGGGGCAAGACGGGGAAACGGAAACAGGAAAAGGAAACACGCTGCTCAGAATGGGCTTGCGTAGAGGAAATGAGCCGAAGAAGGAGCTTACTATGAAGTGACAATGCATAATAGCAACAGTACAGAGGGTTGTACTATAGCATGATCTCATGATCTATTAGCATGATATCAAGGCAATCTAGCGAATCAGCAAACTCTAAGTTCTCAGACAGACAAGGTACGCTCGTTTAAACAAAGGTGGCAACCAACAAAGCCAAGCACAAGCTAGAGCCTAGCCTAGCCTCATTAGTGGCATTACCGGGGCATAAAGCCAAGTCAGCAGTCACGCAAATGTGACTTGTGTGCCCATCAGGCTCCTATACGCGCTATCGACAGCCCTCCGCTTCTTCTTCTTGTTCTCCTGCTCCTCATTTGCCGGGTCGAAGTCCAAATCCTCCTCGCCGGGCATCTTGGGCATAAATGCTCTTATCTTGCCGTCACCATATGCAGCATAGATGGCACCATGCAAGTTAGCACCGCCCATCTCTCCGCCCAGGGGATGTCCGCGCCCGCCTGCACCCCGCCAAGCAATAGCCTTGACCTTTTTGGCTGCGTTACTATCGATACCGCCACTAGCCCCGCTACTCGTACTGTATCCGATAGGCCCGCTGTAGCCTCTACGAGAAGAAGATCGCTTGGAAATGCTGCTCCCAGGCACTCTAAGCTGCGACACGACCCTGCCTGTGTGCAGCTCGAGGGCCAAGACTTCATGGCCGTTGGGCAGATAGAGAATCTCACGATTTGCGTAAGCCAGCGCACCGGGCGACACAACCAAGTCCAGCCACTGCGTCTCGCGGTTCTGGAAGCTTGTGTCAAAGCCAACAAGCGTGTTGGCGCCTGTGGCGGTGTCCCAGACGCGCACGTGCCGATCAAGGCCGGCTGATACAATGTAGTTGCCGTCGTCCGTCCAAGCAAGCCCGTTGACGGCGTCATCGTGGGCATGGGCGGACTGGCGCGAGTGCCGAGCTTTGGACCAGCCGATACCTGAGCGTGTAGCATGGTCGAAGCGGTGCAGCACACCCAGCGTATCTTCCTGGTCAAGTTGGGTCAAGGGCGCTGAGAATCTGCGCGAGTCCCAGATCTGAGTACAACGCCGGCGTTAGCATTATATGGTCGACATACTTAATACATGTCATGTTGACAGCTAGACCTGAGTGAAGACATGACAAATGATCTCTTCTGTAAACAGTAGCCAACAGAATCTCATAGTGACAGGATATACAGTTGTAGATTCTCAAATTTAGATACAGATACAAATATCAACACACCATGCTGTCTCAACTCACCTTGACAGTGCCATTGGCGTGACCGGAGCACAATATGCGCTCGTTGCGAGGACTCCAAGCAACTGAATGGACGCTTCCGCTGGCAGTCAGCAAAGCCCGAGATGATGAGCCACTCCGGACATCGAGAAGCTGGACATTGGGAGTCTCTGTGGCACAGGCAATTAGCGAGGCCGTCGGCAAGATGATGGGACTAATGGCAAAGCTATTGATGGGCGCGCGCAGATTGAAGGCTGCCGTGGCCTTCTTCTGACCTAGAGTCCAGAGCTTCAAAGAGGTATCATACGAGCTTGTGTAGAATACCTCTTCGTTCTGGGCATCGAAGTCGACGTGAGTGACGCCGCTGGTATGGCCATATTTGTAGTTATCTAAACGCACTCGCGATGCGGCCATGACTGGGTAGAAGACATGTTGTTTAGTGAAGTCGTTACATAGCTCTAGATCCCATACTTTGACCGAGCCGTCAGATCCGCCAGAAATAAGGCTTCAGGCTCGTATTAGTGCTTGTCTTGTGTGTGTTTATTTATACATTGTTTGTGCAGTGGAAAGTTGTCACACTGCGTGTATTGATTAGGGTTAATCTACTTACAATCGACCACAGAATTTGTCCACCACCAAGCTGTTTATGCCGCCGTAATGCGCTTCACTTTCATGAGCCTGGCTCTTGTCCGAGTCCAGTCCCTTCCGCTTGAGGCCAGGGACCTGGAACGTACCGTCAAAGTAGATGTTTGGATAGAGCTCGAAGCTGCGTAGAAAGCTCGAGGTCACTTCGCGATGGAATTCGTGCCGCGAGATGAGGCCAGTTTCGCGGTGAAATCTCAAGTTGTTCATTATATCCAGCTAGCAGGTTGGTTTTATGCAAGGCTTGGCTTCTGGCGTACAAGATGTGTACAGAAAGAAAGGGCGGCGCAGTGTTTGCGGGTGGTCGATGTCACTCTAAACTGGAGATGCCCCGATCGAGTTCTACATTGCATCGCTCTAATTTCCCCTCGTGACTTATAGGTCGTGCATGCCACAGAATTCAGATCAAAGTTCTGGAACTCTAAGAACTCGTCGGCTTGTTGAAGGTTAGTTTAGTTTCGTTAACTGGTGCTGGAATGTTTAAAGCCAGTTACTGCTTTGGGGAGTATTCAGCCTTGCACAATTTCTTACACAAGGCTGAGAAATATAGTATCGACAGGCGAAAAAAAAAATATTTGAACAGAGACTATGATATCTAGAGAAAAAATAGATATAGATCCAAAAAAAAATATTTCCATTCCCATCATCTTTCACATAGTATGAACCTCCATGAAACTGGGAAGCTATGCTATTTATGAATCTTTATAACTCCACAAACGCCACTCCCTCTTCTTTTAGCTAAAGCTTCTACACGCTGTTATGCGCACTAACATTAAAAAATTATAACCACTCATATCTTCACTTCATATCCTAAAGGCACCCGGAAACATGAGCTCAGATATCGAAGAGGCTACTGCCAAAGACAAAGCCTCTCATATGCCTTCAAGTAATCAGGTATACCAACTAGATGACTCTTCAGCACCGCCTGGAGATCTCGAAACTAGCTCCTCGACACAACCTACTCATAAACGCCGTCGAGAATACAACATATACGATGCAGTCGCTGGTAAGAACCCCAAATTTATCTCTTTGTGTATGCTCATGTATCGTCCTGTTTTGTAAAATAAAAATAAAAATAAAATAAAAACCGGATGTACCCTAGCCAGCCCGTTGTTATGCCGCCGAGTTTGCGGTTGCATGGAGCCTGTCTGTGTCTGTGTCTGTGCCTGTGCTTGTGCTTGTGCTTGTGTCTGCAGTGATAAGATGACTTTTACTTGTCCTACTTGGTTTGTTCTTAGCAGCAAAGTTGTGTTCTAGGCTAGGATCACGGCCTTCCAAAGAATAGCCCTTGCTGTTGCTCTTTTTTTTTTTTTGTTTTTTTTAGCTGGGCTTCAACGTGGGGTAGCCGAAAAATGCAAGCTTCTCTTCCCCAGGCGGCGGGCTTCTTTGTTAAGTTTTGCTACTTTGGCAGTTTATTACAGGATCGATAAATGCCTTTTTAGTTAGAAAAAAAAAAGTCTGGCTATGACTTCTTGTTTAGGCTAAGATTACCCTGTAAATTTTTTTGGGCGAGTTTCAAACAAAGAAGGAATAATATCAAGAGCTCCCTTCTTATTGGGTAAAAAGCCAGTGATTTCTAGAAACTACGGGGCGGCAATTAGTGCGAGATTTGTTTGGTGAGCGGGTTGGATTTAAAACGAAAGAATAGCAATAACAGAAGATAATCACGAGACCCATAAGTCTAGATATTCACAAACAGGACTACGAAAAATAGATAAATTGATAGAAAGAGCAGCTGCTTTGTTCAGTTCTGTTCTGTTATGTCAACGTAGGGTTACTGTAAGCAAAGTGTGTGTCTGGGACGAGACACTGGTGTTTTGAGCCAAGCTTATGCAGCCGGCCGGCGTTCGTGCCAGGAAGAAGTACTGCATACTATTTAAGAGAAATACGGTCGTTTTGCGGTCGTTCTTGTGGATATGCCTTTGTCTCACGTAGTTCAAATAGTTCTATCGCCAGCTTAAAATTACCATGCTCGGTGGTTGGCTCTGCTTAGGCTTTGTTACTCTTTAATATGGAGGAGGGGGAAGATGAAATATATGAATATATGTATATATGTATATATATTAAATACAAACAGCGGCAAAGGAAGGCCCTTCTGCGGCTTGATGATACCCTGATGGTTGTGTAAAGTTGCGGTCAAGAGGGCCGGACCAGGGTAGAGTTAGTGACAGAGCTGTAGTGTGATGTTTAAGCTATATAACGCAGCAGGTCAAAATGTATCGACTTTGACTTGACCTTGGCTTCCAACGACAAGAGCGATTATTACTAGTAATCAACTTTCTTTTCTGTGATCCATGAACACATATTGCTTTTTTTTTTGGCCCAAACGGCGTAGCGCTGAGATATAGCTTGTTCAATGTCTTTGTATCAACTATCTGCGCCTACGAGCTATTGGTTGGCCAGCTAGCCAAGAGAAGGCTTGTGCGCCAAGTAGGATTAGATACTTACTAGTAGTGTGTCTTCCATACATACCAGAAACCAGACTTTAACCGGAAGCAGCATGCTTGAGATCCAATAGTAAGTACATAGTAGCAGAGACAATAAAACCAAGCTCGACACAGCCGACCATGTGGTGGCAAGTAGTAAGTATGCCAAGAAATAAAATACACTAAGAATCAAGCATGATACAGGAATATGTGGATTTCTGGACGCTGCGACTGCAACCTTCGTCAAGGCTAATTGGAGACAGACAAAAGAGTTAGAAGTCAATAGAGAAGGAAGAAAGAAGTACGTCAAGGAACCAGAAAGCGAAGAAAGGCCAAGAGCGAGACTAAAGTAATAGCAGCAACTAGAGAGAGAAGCTGGAAAGTGGGTGGTGGGGGGGGGGGAGCATATTTTCAAACGTCGTGTCTTCTTCGAGATAGGTAGCAAGTTCCATCGCTATCTTACAGACTATCACGACTGATTATCTGTTGAATTCCAGTTGTCCAAGACACACACAACTTTAAGCCGCGCAGAAGCTGCTATAAGCAAGCCAACTGACACTTTTGTCTCTCCACCATCCAAGATGGGCAATTGTCCCGTGTCTTTGTTAGTCAACAAGGAATTATTGAAAAAAAAAATCCCTTTGTTTCGTTTAGGGTTTGGTTTAGTCGTTCGCGGACACTAAAACAAGCTGTAATTGTATATATTTAACGTCTACCACTAAAACAAGCTGAAAACAAAGCCAAACTATGTTCTAAAGATGGGCCTCAAAAGCGTACGCTGCAATTTTTTTTCAATTTTTTTTTTTTCAACATACTACTTACTACTTGGGGGTCTCAATGATCGACTTTTCCCTCCACCCTTTCATCTTCCATGTTTCCTAATACTGGAATAAAGGGTTAGAATAGGTCTATAGCTGCACCCAAAGGTCTCTCTATTCATTGGACTTCGTCCCCTAAAATCAACTATATATCTCAGGGCACTAGTGGTTTGTTCGTTAGGGGTTTGTTTGTCGCTGGCTGGATAAAATTAGATATCTGGTGTTCAAGCAGCACTCAGACCACGGCATCTACGCATTAGCGAAAGTAGCCCATCTTACTTTGTTGAGCATTTCGCGCTAAAAACATGAGACTAGGATCGAATCGAAATACGATGTAAAATGCCGGCCCGGCCTGAAGAGAAAAATGCCAACTTCAACTAAACTGTATCATTAGTAGATTTGTTTTAGTTGACATGACGTCTGCCGGCAATCAAAACAATCTCCGACTGTCTCGTCATAGTTCACTTCTAATTTAATCGAGTAATGAGTTGGGGAAAAAAAAAAGTATCTGACGGGCCTTTGACAGCTTCTGGAAGAAACCATAATCAAGAGCGCGGGTCTGATAACAACAATCCATCCTCTCTATCTTGCCAATGCTTAAGAGAGTCCGTCACAAGACTTTGCTGCATGGCATGCTGAGAAACAAACAAATCACATTTTTTTGCCTTCCATCTGGCCATGTCAACATGTCACGAGCATGGGTATATCAATCTACTGATATTTTCACTACATATCACTATCACCATCACGACTACTAGATCCTATGCTGAGGAGCTACTACATCATTCATTATGCATGTTCTTGTTGCAGCTGAGACTTGCATATTATTAGCACCACCGTTATTTGCTGCATCTTAGCGCAGGTCAGCAGAACCAAAACGAAAGAGATAATCAACCAAGGCCTAAATAGCCCTGCGAGTCTGTCTGTATATTATTGTCTAGGCGATTCAACTCTGGGCAGGGGATGCCTGTAGACAAAATTTCCGTCCTTTTATCTTTTGTTCCCTGAGATGGTTAGGGTATTAGGGTCTATATAGCTAGCTATCTTAAAGAGGCGGTCTGCAGCGTCTCTTTGGATTTGATCAAGAATCCATGACTTTGCTAATTTGAAGGGCATACATTCGATGCTGCTAGCAAGTAGTAACCGCTTTAGCCAGAAACGTAAACAGACCAACTGTAGTTGCAGGGGAAGTCGCAGAGATGGAGCGAGGAAGAGTTGACAAGCTTGACATAGCCTAGCCACTTTGTTATCTTGACAAGTCTGTCTGTCTAGCGGATTCAGCAAGGAGAGAAACTTGGTTTTTCAATCATTTTAATAATATTTATTTTATTTTTCTTTCCTCTAAATCAGAATGGCTAGCAAGAAGATGCTGCAGAACCGAGAAAATGAGTAGATGAACTGCTTCATCCAGTGGAAACAAGTAATGAGTCGCTGCAAAAAATAAAATAAAATAAAAAAAATCAAGGAGGTTTTGGTGATTAACATGATCTGCAAGAGGCTAAAAACCGGCTGGGTCCATCAACTTTCTCCTTCCCTTAATTCAGACATTCACAGGGCGCTAACAGAAAGGACAAAGCTTGAGCAAGGTTTGGCGTGATACTATACTACGTAAGAGAAGAAAAGAGAAAAAAAGAAAATATACAGGCGTTTCAAACAAGCCTGGCAGAGAGAAGCTTGCTATATCACTGCTACCATGTATGTTAAAGAAGGAGAAGGAGGATTCTGTCTACAAAATTGAGCTTGGTCTACTAGAGGAATCCTTGTTTCTAGGATCTCGGAGCCGCTAGTATTCGTTTATTTTGACAGCATTCTGACCTCATTGGTAATATCAATAAAGCTCGGAGTCTGCAAAACACAGGCATGATTGAGTTGATGATTCGAGGAAATATAGGGTTAACTTTGAGGTATATGTACATAGTAGTACATCATTTGCGTCTCAGAATGACAACAAAGCCCCTAGAATATCGCTGTTTTTTTCATAGCTTCGAGTTTCAAAACGTCGTTCTTTTGGCCGTATCGTTCAGTTTCTATTATATTCCCTTTCTTTGAAAGTGGTATAGAACCCCCTGGAGTGCGTATGCTCTTAGCGATTATAGTACGGTAGACGGAAGATACGTATAATCCAATTCAGTTCAACATGCATACCAATCCAGAAAGCGTATATCATGGGATAGGAACGCAGATTTGCCATGTATGCACGTATTCGTTTATGTAACGCATGTTTAAGTACATACATACATACTAGTATGAGCACACGCAGACACACCTAAACGCTCCTGGACAGACGTACCATATGTTGCTTCTAAGCGATGCTGTATCAGAGAAAAGTGCACCTGTCCGTCCATATCTGCTAAAAAACTATCTCTTATATCAAGTCTGCTGATCTTGATCATCCTCTGGTAGGTTTTAGTCATATGCTTGTCGGTCTAACAGCTAGAAACGGACAAATGGATTGTCTGTCTGTCTGACCATCATATGCACTGCAAAGGCAAACAGAAAGCCAATCCCTAAACGACACCTCGCCTTGCATACAGTCATTCCTAGCCATGACATTTACTGTTTTTAGCACCGTATTCTCTGATGCAGTTGCATTATAGTAGGGTTTTTATGGTACTTATGGTACTTATGGTACTTAAGAGTACTACTACTCTTGTAGTTGAGTGGCGTATTCGGCCGGAGGCTGAATTTGGATGTTGTACGTTTATTTGTTGCTGCTAGTATCTATACTACTTGTGACTTGGCTTAGGCGCTTGTAGAGGAGCTGAAACTAGATATAGCTGAATACACAAAATGATGTGTTGATGCCCAATATATTCTAGAGATCTCCGAAAGGGGTATTTTTTATTCCAAGAGGCTGTGCTGAGATCATCTAGAGCTAATATTCGTGTATAAAAGGTTTTTTTTTTTTTTTTTCGCACTGAGCAAGTACTTTTGACAATACCTATCAAGACTCATAGTAAGGCTCAGTCAGTCATAATCACACTTCTTTATATCAATCGCCCATCTATCAGCAGACAAACACATCCATGATTGAACATTCAGCTGAGCTTATTAGTGTTTGAGTATAGCGGCGCAAGACGGAACATACTGTTACAGACCTCTGGCAAGACCAGCGGTTACCTTTGTAGTATCTCTTTCCCATGGTTTAACTTTGCATTGTAGCAATTGAGCATGCACTTGGTGCAGCTGTGTTTCCCCAAGACTTCGATGCAGACTACCTATCACATGCTAAGAATAAGTTTGCACGTTGTTTGCTTACATGTAAACATGACCCGGATTATTATAGATGTCTCTTATATGTGTACCGAGGGATGAGAAAATACACCAAAACGAGTTAACATGCAGCGTGAGTCTGGATTCCACGCCCGTATGCGTCTTACTGACTCATTGTGATTGGATAGCTTGTTAATCGGCAGACGAAGACATGGATCTATAAAAAGCTGCCAAAACGTCCAGGTGCCCAACTACACGAAAGTCAACGAATAGTAAAGAGCTTGACCTAGCGGAAGAGGTAACCTCGGCATTATTATCTTTGCTTGTAAGACAATCTGTTAGGCATGATTACATGTCGAAGAGCAGAACAGTAACGGTACATCTGTCTACTTGAGTTACATAGTAGCCACATGGAAGAATGGGAGAGCGTGAATGTTACCAGCTTAACTTGTATTTCACAAGAATTACTGAGAAATGCCATGTCCATGCATTTTTGAAGATTGAGTCTCTCCCTGGAACCCTTTGTCTGCTTTTGAGACTCACATTTTATGGGGTGTCAGTACAGACAGTAGTCTAGTCTCATCCGCAATCGGATTTTGGGCTAATAATGATACAGTATAGTCGCTCTCAAGTCTTTGGGTCACTTGAACAAAGGCGGATTGTTTTAGCTTGTACATTTCGATTGAGTCTAGATGTATGTAATATCTTCCAACATTCACATCTTTGTGTACCCCTAGCCCGAAAGGCTTATTTGGCGATGATCACAGGCTACACGGTGAGTTACAATGAAGATAAATTGCTAAACTAAGCAGGCCAGAAGCTACAACATTGGGTTCGTGATAGTATATGCTTAACGTGCTTGTTAACATACACCGTTTTATTGTTGTGTGGAATTGCGAGGGTTCCCCCTAGCTGTAGCGAGTATATTGCTTGGTTTTAGTGTTTTAGTTCTTACATAGAAGTAACTGATGACGTGGCTAAGTGAAAAAGATTATGAAGCACGGCTCTTATGCAAATTGGTTACTAGATAATACCTACATATTAAGGGTTAATGATAACCCTTCGTTTCCAAATCTGGAATACTTTCATTCTAGACAACTGAGCATATTGAACATGGCTTACATACAAAACGGATCCGTCAATATAATCAGGGCGCAACGGAGACAGAAACAAAGGTAAAGCCTCGTAGTATATCGATTGACTGTTATTTTCTAGCTTATAATGGAGACAAAAACGCACAATGCGCGGTAGTCAGCGAAGTGAGGAAAACTTCTAGTTGGTAACTAGTAGAGGAGACATACTACACTGATACTATGTGGTTAGTAGTAGAAAAGAAGTCTTATCGCAAGAGGAACTGACGTGTTATCTTATCTTGTAAAGCGAAAACGGCAAGCTTCCAAGGAATAGAAAAAAAGGGTCAGCAGTCACGCCTATACTGATTACTGCTTTAGGAACTGAAATAGCAGCAAAGTTGGCGGACTCAATGACAAGAAGTAGTTTCTCGGGTGTTGATGTAAGCCGAGATAAGACTTCGTGGAAGGCTTCTTGTGCAGCGAAGGCTCTTGTTTGATTCTTAATTAGTGTCGTCGTCGTAGAAGATATGATAGCGAGCGAGTTCATGTCGGAGTTGTAAGTTGATTACTCAAAATAGACTAGCACATTGGAACCCCCCCTTCTGTATAATAGAGGGAATAGATAAGAGACCGGAAGCTGGCAACAGGATCTATAATCGACTGATGATTACGGTTGGTATAGGTAGAGACGCTAACATGCGACATCAGTGCGTAACATGTATATGATATATAAAGCTGGCTTGTAGCTAATATTTGCCATATCCTTTGTTCTCGTCTTCTTTCAATCTGCCAGATCTCCTCCGCAACATGACTAGCCAGCCAGAGATCCACCCTTGGGATCCCCTCCTGCCAGAGGAAATTGCCAAAGCTATCACCATCGTCAAAGACACACACGGCAACGATCTCCTGTTCAATGTCGTCTCGGCACAGGAACCCCGCAAGGCTGTGATGATCGCTTGGCTTGCTGACCCGGAGACGGCGCCGCGACCGGCACGAGTGGCCGATATAGTGGCTATCGACCGGACGGGCCTGACGCACGATGGCCTCGTCGATCTCGAGACAGGCAAGATCACCAGCTGGGTAGCGGCGCCGGGCTGCCAGCCGATCGTAAGTTCCAGGTCTAGTTGCTGGGTTACAGCAGATACTATAACTTATGCACTAACAATCGTCGTGTGTCTAGATCACGGTTGAAGAGCTCCAGCAGGTCGAGCATATCGCCCGGCTTGACCCCAGCGTCATTGAGCAGTGCGTACTGAGTGGCATCGCGCGTGAAGACATGCATAAGGTGTTCTGCGACCCGTGGACGATTGGCTACGACGAGCGCTTTGGCTCGGACACGCGGTTGCAGCAGGCGCTAATGTATTTCCGCCCCAACATTGATGACTGTCAGTATCAGTACCCCCTGGACTTCTGCCCTATATTTGATGCCATCAACAAGAAGATTCTATGTATCGATGTGCCAGCTGTGCGTCGTCCGCTCAGCACCGTCAAGCCGATGAACTATCACCCAGCGGCTGTCCAGGCCCGCGACGGCGGCTACCGCGCTGACATCAAACCGCTCACTATTTCGCAGCCGGAAGGCGTGTCTTTCTCGCTGTCTGGGCGCACGCTGAGCTGGCAGAATTGGAAGATGCACGTGGGCTTCGACTATCGTGAGGGCATCGTGCTGCACAACATTAGCTTCACTGACAAGGGTGTCGAACGGCCGGTGTTCTACCGGCTGTCATTGGCCGAGATGGTCGTACCGTACGGTAACCCGCACCGGCCGCACCAGCGTAAGCATGCCTTTGACCTGGGCGAGTATGGTGCCGGCTACATGACCAACAGCCTATCGCTGGGCTGTGACTGCAAGGGCGCCATCCACTACCTGGATGCGCACTTCCCCACGCAGAATGGCGACCTGCGCTGTGTCAAGAACGCGGTGTGCATCCACGAGGAGGACGCCGGAATCCTGTTCAAACACACCGACTTCCGCGATGACTCAGTCATCGTGACGCGGGCGCGGCGACTGGTGCTGCAACAGATCTTCACGGCGGCCAACTACGAGTACGCTGTGCAATGGATCTTCCACCAGGACGGCACCGTGCAGCTCGAGATCAAGCTGACCGGCATTCTTAACACGTATAGCATGACTGTTGACGAAGACACCGGCGGCTGGGGCACACAAGTGTATCCCGGCGTCAACGCCCACAACCACCAGCACCTGTTCTGCCTGCGCATTGACCCGAGCATCGACGGGCCCAACAACACCGTGTTTGCCGTAGACTCTGTGCCGTCCGAGGCTGCTGTAGGAAGTCCCGAGAACCCTTACGGCAACGCCTTCTATGCCCGCCGCACCAAGCTGGCCACCACTGGCGCTGGTTGCTCCGACTACGACGGCGACACGTCGCGATCGTGGGAAATTGCAAACACCGTCAAGCTCAACCCGTACAGCAAGAAGCCAGTGTCATACAGACTGGTTAGTCGCGAAGTGCCACGTCTGCTGCCCAAGGAGAACTCATTGGTATGGAAGCGCGCTGGCTTTGCACGACATGCTGTGCACGTGACCAAATGTAAGTGGCTCTTGTCTCTTCTTCTTACTTCTTGTCTCTTTACACCGCTAAACTACCTTAGACCGCGATGACCAACTGTGGCCTGCTGGCCGTCATGTGCCACAAACGTCTGGCGAGACCTCACTTGGCATCCCGGAATGGATCGGCGACGGCACCGAGTTTGTCGACAACACCGACATTGTGCTATGGCACACCTTCGGTCTGACGCATATTCCGGCACCTGAGGACTTCCCCATCATGCCTGCTGAGCCAATCACGTTGCTGCTGCGCCCGCGCAACTTCTTCACTGAAAATCCTGCCTTGACCGTGCCGCCAAGCTATGCAAGCACGCCTAGCCAGATTTTGAACAAAGACAAAGGTATATTAGATGCTACAGACAAGACTAGCAAGCTGGCGTTTGGAGAGACTGTTGCTACTTCTGCTACTCCTGTTGCCCTTACAAGCGGTAGCTACTGCTTCTCTTGTCAATCAACCACTTAGTTGTAAATATTATAGAAGAGTGAGTGTATAGTATGTGACTCACATAACCTTTGTATATAGTAGTAGCAGTAGTAGTGGTAGTGTCATGATTATATAGATCAGTTTTTTTTTTTTTTTTCCTTTTATTGTCATAGCACTATTGAGATATGTACCGTGATTTTCCGTCGCTCTGCTGCTAGCGCTTCAAGGTTTCCACCGCCACGCCGGATGCTTCCAATCTAGCCCGGCAACCTTCTCTGCTGATAGACCTGCAAGCTCGGCATCGACATTGCGAAGCTCTCGTTTTTTGTTATCACGCTTCATCCACAACAGTGTTAATGTCGAAACGATCAATAGACTCGACGATGTTGCCATGTTTAGCCCGTTGCCAATATGGTAGTCGGGACTGTCGTTTTCCATATACGACCAAGTTGAGATAAGACCGCCAATATTTCCTGCCATGACATTAAGGCCTGTTGTTGTTTTTTTTGCTACGTGTTAGTTACTTGTACCACAAACTATAGATAGATATCACTTCTTCGACATACCAATTGCTCCTGTCCGAGCCGTATCAGTCACCACGTTTGCAGAGACGACAGCGTTTGTTAGAGCTCCAAAGGCAAACGCACTGCTACACACGAAAAATGTCGCCGCGTAGCGTACTGTATTGCTGTGAGAACCGAGGAACATGGCATAGCCCACCATGATTAGCGGACACGACAGGACTAGGAAAATTTGGCGCCGATTCAATTTCCAGCTGCAGTACGTGAAGACAACTGTAAACACAGCGCCGACTACGTACGGAGGAACTGTGCGTAACTGTATGGCAATGGTCGAGAAGCCTGGATACAAGCCACGTACAATAGTTGGGGTGAAGAATACAACGCCTTGCACCGTCACGTTGTTTAGCAAAAAGAGCAGTGCTGTGCTGAGGACAACGGGGTTCTGAATGCCGTGCATCAGCTTGGCAAAAGTCATCTTGTCGAGGAGCTCTGTTGTGCCCAACCGTTCAGACTTGAGTCGGGCTATGGACATATCTCTTTCGTCGTTGGTGAGCCACCGCGCAGACTCTGGCCGGTCAGTGAGCAGTAGGAAGCCCACTAGGCCTAGGAAGATAGTCACGATGCCTTCGATGGCAAACAAGACACGCCACCCGTGTAACGAGCCAAAGTGATCCATGGTGAGAATGGCACTGGCCAACAGACCGCCAAAGGCGCCGGCTAGCGGTGCCATTACGATGTACAGCCCGAGTCTGAAGGTAAGCTCTGACCGTCTGTACCAGCGAGACAAATAGTAAGCAATTCCTGGGACCATGCCGGCCTCAAAGGCGCCTAGTAAAAAACGCACGGCACAAGCCTGAGCGGTTGTGTGCACGTAAGCGGTACACAAGGACATGACGCCAAACAGCACTGTTGTGGCCGGGATGAACCAACCAGGACCCATGATCTTGCATAGCATGTTGACTGGGATCTCAAAGATGATGTACGAGATATAGAAGCACGACAACACTACGTTGAAGTCGTTGCCCACAAATTTGAGGTCTTCAGCCATGCCGGCAATGCGAGCGTTTCCTATGCCTTGTTAGCATCATATTCATGTGATGGAGAAACCCACAGCAAACTCACCGATGTTTGCGCGGTCAATGAAGCAAAAGAGATATAACAGGGAAACTGGTGGTACGATGTACCAGTCGATCTTCCGCACCAAACGCTTCTCGGCCGCCGCATCGATCTGTACTAGCGGCTGACCGTACCTTCAAGATAACTTAGTTAGCTTTAAGCATGCAAGAACAGCTGAAGACAGAGACGGCTTCTTCGTACCTGTCCGTGGCAACGTGGCCACGCTCGGCCGCGTTATGTACCGTGCCGGTAGCTTCCTCTTGTTTCGGGCTGCTATCTCGACGTTTGGACGTACTACTAGCGCCCGAATCGTCGATATCATCTCTACCCATAGCTGGAACCGAGGCCGGGGCCCGAAGCTCTGAGGCAACTATCATAGATCAAGATATAAATACAGCAAACGATACTGCGACGGATAATGTATTGTTGGTAAGATGTTAGTTAGCTGGATGGTATAACTATTGTACATAGATGAAAAACTATGGGATAGATATGCTAAATAGAAGATGAAAAGCGAGCTGTGATGGAAAGTGGAATATAGGGAAAGAAAAGCTGGGGAAATGATGAGCTTAGCTGCTACATATAACTACACCTCCGGTTTTGTAGAACGGGCGGTGAGCCCAACAATAACAAACAAACTCAAGACGTGTTTTTTTGTACTCCAAATATCGTAGACAGTAGTACCGTTTTAGTATGTATTGTGGGCTACTATCTTGCTATTCGCGGTTCTTCAGATGCGTGTTGAGATCCCATTTTGAATGTTTTATTTTGCCGGAAAACTTGCCGTATAATTGACTTTTCTACTGCTTGGTGGTTCGTTATCCTTCCCCCCC